>VMOF01000001.1:47803085-47831977 GCA_011764245.1 Trialeurodes vaporariorum
AAAAAAATTTAAATTTAAATTTTTTCCCCCCAATCATTTAATCTGTTTTTTATTTTTGTCCATCCTTAATTCCCAAACCATTATGTTTTCCAAATAAAATTTTGGGACAAAGTAATTGACCCTATCTGGTATGACTCACAATCAGAGCTCGATTTTCCTAAAATAAAAATTTCGAACTTATTTGCATGTCACCCTCTTGCTTGATTACAAATATTGCTCTCGCATCCCTTTTAATGTGCAAGGAGAGGCCAAAATTATTGTTTCACCCAAAGATTACATTGGTGTGCACTGAAAGACACTTAACCCTTTCAGTACTACGCCCGAGTAAACTCGTTTCTGCGATTATAGATCTGCCTCACAAAATGTCAGTTTTGTATTCACAGCAGTTACGACTCCAAACTATTAATTGAAAAATAATGACTATTAGAGCGCCTTCAATCCAGTGTGTATGCAAAATCAGAACCGCAGTGTAGGAATATTTATCTACCCACTAAATTTGAGCGAATGAGATTTGATTTGTCTTCATAACCTGGTAGTTAAAGGGTTAAAGTTTCTTCGTACCCTCTTGGAAATCCGTGTATCGATCACATTGATGGCAAGTCTCCGGCAAGGAATGGGAGGGCGGTGAAATACAAAAATGCAGCTTATACGGAGGGGTTCCTCTCTTCCATTAAAGTTGTCTTTAAGGGAAGGAGGGGGTCAAACTTTCAAAATTTGCAAAAATTCCTCAGAAAACGCTGAAAAATTGCCTATTAACCCTTCCTTGCTCAATGGTGCTTCTCAGTCTCTTCAGGTTTTGGGACTTCTATGGGTGATATAGTCGTGGTTTTCTATAATGTAAATTTCATGTGTGTATTGTTTTTTATGCATTTTCCGTTAAATTCCGTGTGAAATTGGTGGTACTTGAGAATACCGTCGGTCAACAAAGGGTTAACGAGGATCATTTTGATGTTGGTGGGGGAAGATTAACCCTAAGGACCCCCCTCCCTCTATCGATGTCAAGATAAGCTATTCTGCATCTAAGAATAGCTCCATAATCTTTCACTCTACGCACTGCGGAGGATAATCTGAACGGACGCGCGTCGCGTCTACCGCTGATTATGAATTTGAGTGATTACCGCGGTGAGTAAGTCGTATAGGATGTGGGTGGGTCACGGGAGGGAAGGAAAGGCGTTTGGGTGGGGGGGAGATGGGCTTCGCAGCAACGAACGCTATCATGAAGAGATCATCGCGCGTTCTCGCGAGCAGAGCCGGGTCAGCCTGCTCTATGTGCCCGCCCGCCCGCCCGACCGTCCTATCCGTCGCTGATGCTAAGATCGGACTTTTTATAGTGTTAATTAAAAGTGAACCGCCGCTTGCCGCTTCACAAGGAGACTGAGGACTGAGCACTAGAGGACTGAGAGTGAAGAGAGTCCACCGAAGAGTCTTTGGAGTCCTCGGGACGCTTTAAGAGAGTGCAAGAGGCAGCTCCGCGGAGATAGTGCAGGAGCAGAGGAGGCAGACGCACGTTTGGTATAATTAGGAAGAAGAGCACAAAAACCGCACAGACTTTACTGACGGAAGCTCAGCGTGGGACCAACCGACCAGCGGCAGCAAGCGCGATTGCGACCGCGGTGCAACTCGCCGGTGGCCGGGCCCTATGGCCGGACCGACCGCAACCGACCAAACGTCAGCTCAGTTGCCAATTTACTCGCAGTGCAGGTACGTTAGGGGCTGTCTCCACCTGTTCTTCTTAAAAGCTACTTCAAACTGGAGTCCCTATATGTAGAGAGTTAAGACAAGAGGGTATAGTCAACTTCTGATTGGTCGATGAGTTTTAGGCTCTACGGAGGCCGCCATTGGATGCGATTTTGCACTATTGTTTACAATCGCAGTTGTTTACCAACGGTATTTTAAGGAAAAAGAGTTGATTTTCAACGAATCTGTTAAAATTAATCATGATACGCCTCAAGAATGTCTACATATATCAAAAGAACCTTTCAAAGCGTAAATAGATGTCGATACACAAAAGCAGCAAAGGATTACATCGTTAGAAACTCAGCGGCACTGTAATCTTTGCTGTGGACGAAAACACAACAACGGCCCTCAAAATGTAAACAAATGAGCAAAATCGCATCCAATGGCGCCCATGGTTTCACTTGTCTTAACTCTCTACATATAGGGACTCTACTTCAAACCACTCAACATCGGTGAGTTTGCAGCTATTGACGTCCTCTACGCAATTTTGAATTGGAGGCCCCTTAGAAGAAAAGTTGAATGCCAGGGGGTTTGGGGGAACATCTTTAGAAAGTTGGGGGGGGGGGTTGAAGGGCTCTTCCTCTAAAATATTTTTACTTTAAAAACTGACAAACTTTTACTGAAAAACTCAGTTTTAAACTGTTTTGTCAGCAAAAATGTTATTTTTTTATCCTTCTGCCTTTTCGTCTATCGTTTTATCTCTTTAACTATATCTTATATTCTACCTCACTTTGTAAATGAGGCCCTCTTAGGTCTGAGGCTGTATTTTGCGTAGTGGTAAATCCGCTCCTACAACTCAAATTGACCTATCGATCAGGGCACTATGGCCTGAGATGGTCAAAAAGTGTTCACTAATCAGTGAAAGTGAATTTCTCATCAATTTACTCTTTTTAAACTTTCAAGGCCACTTTGAATCACATTGAACATTTTAGCGAGTAATTGAAGGACAATGAATGTCTCTGGAAAGTTTTTAATAATTAAAGTTTAATTAAGTTTTTTTTTTTTTGCCAATTATTGGCAAAGTGGTCGAAAACGATAATTTTTCTGACTTTTTCTGACTTTTCTTTGATTTTTGGCCACTTTTTCTCGAGCTCAGACCATGCAAGCAGCCGTTTTGTGGATCTGAACAGCGACGCTGGCAGAGAGGTTCAAATGGGGGTAATTTTGCCTCCCAAAAAAAGCTAGATATCCACGTCAACTTGCTAAAAAATGAGCTAAAAACAACTTGAAAGCTAGGCAAATGGAATGTTCACCTGTGGAATTTCGTTATGAGTATGAGGGTTTGTCCCCATACGTAAATTTTTTGCCGACGCCCCATAGGATCTACAATAGGTATATGTATGGACAAACTTTCAAACTCTTCTGATTTTGTTGAGATTCCCTAAAAAACAGATGTTTACTCATTGGTTTTGTCTGATAGGAGACAAACTTCGGTTGAAACTGATTTTTGGCATATAGATTTTAATAGGTATGCCGTCCCAGGACAGAGATACCTGGCCAGGATGACCGGAGCCAGGATTTTTTTTTTTCCGGTGGTGGCTACAGGTCTTGTACTCCTTGTTTCTTAACTCTTTTTCCTCTCTTTTCCTTCCGTTCTTCAACCCCCTTTTTTTTCTGACATGCGAGGGGGGGGGGGTTGGAAACTATAGCCCAACCAGCCTCCAATGTTGAATTACTGTATCAACCTATAATCTGACCATTTTATTATTGTCTTTTCTCTTTTATTTTTAAAACCGACATTAAATATATATTGAAATCTCTCAAAAAATATTGATTAAATACAGCCCCTTCTTAACCACCGTCAAATAGTTCCCTCCATTAGACTTCCGAATCCACCATTGGCAGTGGCGTCGCGTGCCATCTGGGCAACAGTGCAACTGCTCCATTTAAACTCATTGAATATATCGAATTTTCCTTGTGCACTGTGCACCCCCTGAATTCGATATTTTACATGAGTTTAAATGGATAGAATACATTGTTGCCAAATTGCACGCGACGCCACTGACCATTGGGTGACACTAGAAATCATTCAATATTTTCCTGTTCATCAACGTCACGTTGCAAGGATAAACGGCTCAATTATATCCGGCACCGGCACGGACTGGCAAGGATGCGTGGGGGGGCCGCAACTGTCCATGAACACGCGTGATACCCGCGTAATGGTGATGGTCAGCTCGGGCGCAGGTAATTACATGCGGCTAATGAAATCAAGTTAGCCGTGAGATCGCTCACACGCTCCACTCCGCTCTCGCCGAACTGCTGCATCAGAGGTGAGGAGACTCATGAGCGAAGAGTCCCCCCAAGTCAGCGGGGGGGGGGAGTAGGATGGTATAGAGTGGCGCGGCCTGGCCTGGCCTGCTCATTGCTCCTTCCCGTTTTCAAGCGCGACATAAACGCGGACAGCGCGGGATAGCCGCTGCTTAGGCGCATGCGCGAGAGCAAAGATATATATATTTTCCACTAACGAAGATATCTTCTCTCTCTCTCTCTCTCTCTCTCTCTCTCTCTCTCTCTCTCTCTCTCTCTCTCTCTCTCTCTCTCTCTCACTCTCTCTCTCTCTCTCGCATTGACGCACCTTCCAATGTGAGATTTTTCTACGCACTGAAGCAGGAAACGTGCGGGTGTAGATTCTCATCGACGGAAAAACTTTTCAGATAAATTGGAGAGGGGGAGGGGTGCTGGTTGTTAGCTAGATTGATTGATTATATGAGTCGTCCAGTATCAAAGCGGCGCAATAGCTCTGTAGTTGTTAACACAGTTTGATTACTATGGCCAAATCCATGAATACCATGGTCCAGCCTCCCACTCTAAGGTTTTCAAGATGTGAAGCACTATGTAAGATACTCCCCCTCCTCCACAAATTCGAGAGAAGTGGCGAATCCTCGAGTATTCAAAACAACCTTCTGTGTTCCGTATAAGCATTCTTGACTCGGAAAACTTTTGCGTTTGTTAGTACGGTAAAGGTGGTTGGTGGTATCTTGTTCCTCCATATAGGTCATGTTTAATTTCGCGTTATAAACGACGGAATTGTAGAGTTTTTTTTTTTTTTTTTGAACCAACATCAACTTTTTTGCTGGTTTCCACCCCAGAATCAATAGTTTATTTGTCTGTAAAAATATAAAAAATGCAAGAGCCCCTTTAACCAATGCGCTGGTTCAGTGCTTTTTTATGTTAGGTTACCTTTTATTTTTAAAGGTTAAGTTTTGGTCTTTTTTTCATCAGATAGCCACAGTATAGTTTAGAAAATTAATATCAGCAACTCGAAACCTCACAACCGCAGTTACTGGACCACTTTTTCTTACGATAATACGATAATACCTACTCGATCTGATCGTTCCACGTGCACGTTAATAGAAATAAAGAACGAATAAAAACACCACCATCAATGTGAACCAATTCATATACCTTTATTGATTACTGGTTCATTTCTTCACGTCTGCCAGAGCATCGCTAAAGCCAGACTGACTGGCGTCCGGAGTTCCGAGGTGTTAAGTAAAGAAACTAGTTTCCGATGCCTCGAGGTGGCTTCGTTACCATCAAGCTTGTTTGTCGTCCCCCTTCCCTGCTCACTCACCCCCCCCCTCCCCACGCCCCTGCCTCCTTGTCTTCTCTGTTTTCTTTCTTTTATGTCCTCCGGTATCATGGGATCGAATAAATTATCTGTTTATACACAAACCGACACTAATAATGTACAAATTATGTCTTGTTCAGCTTCTTGAACTTGAATGTTAATCACGCATGTTTTGGGGCACTTTGCAGCTCGTTTTAAAAGTGAACGAGGTGATGGGAAACCGTGGGTTGACCTGTAATCGTTGGTCCTTTTCAAACCTAATTTTCTTTCGAAGCTCACGGAAACGTGCGTAAAAAATGATTTACATCGTAGAGCTATGCATACGTTTAAAATGTAAGCTTCACCTCCGGTTAAGTTTTGTTGTGTTTTGAAGGAGAATGTGAGGATTGCTTATTCGATATAACGCCAAAGGTCATAGGTTAAGCTAGTAAGTAGTCAAAATAAACTTATTTTCCATTTCATTTCTACCAAGACTTGCAAGTTAAAACATTTTCGAGACAATTTCCAAAACAATCTTCAACGGAATCGTGCTGCAAAGATTAAGTAGTTGAAAGAAGTTCTTGCACGGAGAAAAATTTCTGACTAAAATTACCGAACGTATTAAGAAAGAGGGGTAAAAAGAAATTCCTTTTAAAATAATACGAATTCTTATTGATTGAACGAGAATTATCATTGGTCCAATTAAACGTTCTGATGATTCAGAAAAATCGCAAGAAAGAATCTTTGGATCAATAATAATTCTTATATTTTTAAAAGGAATTTATTTTTACCCCATTATTAATATTATACGTTCCGTTATTTCAACCATCAATTTTTCTCCGTGCGTGAGCCGCGTAGATTGTTTTCTCCGCGCAGATTGATCCTCCGTTGCAACCGAAAACTTCAGCGATCAATCAGAGCCTGAAGTTTGTTTTCTCTTTGTAGATTGATTCTTAGTTGCAACCGAAAACTTCAACGATCTACAAGAACCAGAAGTTTGTTTTCTCTGTGTAGATTGACCCACCACTGCAACCGAACACTTCGGTGGTCAAAAAGAGCCAAAAGTTTGTTTTTTCCGTGTATAGATTGATCCTCCGTTGCAACTGAAAACTTATGCGATCAACAAGAACCGGACGTTTTTTTTTCTGCCAGCATACCAAAGACATTATAGAAGAAGACTGGCCCCTAGCGGTGAGATTTGAAGCCGGTTACTGTCATAGGCAGGGCTTCCCCGCTCGGGGGGTATGAACCAAATTAACATTGCGGCTTATGGAGCCGAGACATAAAACTGTTTCAAAAGAATGTTAATAACGGTTAGTTTTCAAAAGTACGCAGATGTGATATGCAGATTATGCCAAAGTTGAGATTGACGAACTGAAACGAAAGTTTCGGTCAATTTATCCGCTAGATATTTACGATTGAAAGTACGGCAGACAGGTTACTGGTGCTAAAGTAAACAATGACCGACCGATCGTTAACTTCGATTATTAAAGAATGGACGCTTTAAATAGATCCAAATTTTCGGTTAAAGTGTACGTTATACTACTCTATATAACATATGTGATACTCGACATTGTCATTCGCTGAAATAATTGACTAAAATAGGTTTGAAGAACTAGGCTCCATAAAAGCTAATGTTAAATTGGTTCATACCCTCGCACGGGGAAGTGCCCTGCCCATCAGCCCGTGCCAAGACCGGCTTCCTTTTTCCTCCGTGCAAAGAGATAGCAGGGGCCAGTCTTCTTCTATAATGTCTTTGCAGCATACTGATCCTCCAAGCTGCAACCAAAATCTTCAGCGCTCAAAAAGATCCGAAGTTTGTTTTCTCTTTGTAGATTGATCCTTCGGTGACGGGATTCGGAACTAAGCTGTATGAATGCCCCTTAACTACAGACCCGGTCCTTAGTCCTCGATTTGTCTTTTCATTCATAAGGAAATCGTGACAGTTTCCTTCCCCGGTGATAATCATAATAAAATCATCGGTAGTGGCGTGGAGCAAGCGGAAGAAAGTGAATCAAACGGGTTGCTCGTGTCATTGCCGCTGGAAATGTTGAAGAGCGCTCCTAGAGATATATGTTCGTTCGGATTGTTTTAATGAAGATAGTACAACAGCTGGAGGTAGGGGGGGCCGGAGAGGGTTAGGGGGAGGAAGGAGGTGCGCAGCTTGGCATCGCTCAAGCGGGAGTATTTAACATACGAAGATCACGATCTGCTCCGAACATGATTACACTTGCGCAGAAACCGGACGGTGGGGGCGGAATGGGGAGATGGAAGGGTGAGGGAGAGGTGCTGAGGATTGGAAGAGAAGTAGAAGGGTTGTAGAGAATACGCGGACTCCTATACGTAAGAGTTGACTGCTTCTCAAGAGAGACTGAACTTAAAAGAGAACTCTGATGGTATGGTGAAGAGACCGAGATCGGGGACTCGAAAGACCCAAGGAGGGCTCTCATCGTGTGAAGGCCGGCCCGCCCGCCGCCGCCCCCCTCAGCCTTAGCGGAGATTATCAATTCCGCGCTATGAAATAGCTATTTTTCTCACACAGTTCACTTTCTCCTCAATATTATAGAGTGCACACAATCTTTTTTTTTTTTTTTTTTTTTTTTTTTTTTTTGTACCACCAATGAGACTGCGCGGATGATCTCTGGGACGCCGCACCAACGACCATACATTCACATCTGGAGTGGCAGTCTAATATGGGCTACCTGCGTAATCAGGAACAATATATTATGTATTTAGTATGTACACTAGACATCACGCACTAGCTATCACTCCCATGTTAACATCGGGTGGCAATATGTGAGTTTATGGATCGCAACAAAGCAACGTCCAACTGGACCCTGCGTTGGCTGATGAGCAAATATGTTGGGGGTTTTGGGGTGTAGCCTAGAGACCTCCTCTTCCTTCATATACACTCGAACAGATTGATTGAAAAGGTGAGGGAGGCAGTATGACAAGTTCGCAGAATTAAAAAAAAAAAAAAAACTATGAGCTCTTAGATCCGTGATCTGCAAGGGGCTTTTGCAGCTTTAGTGCATGTCAGGAAAACGCAGCGTCAGTATCTCTACAGAGCAGCTGAGTGTTTTTTGTTGGGTACGAGGCGTTCGGCGTAACTTGATATCGGTCCTTTTCCATGGACCATACGGTAAGTATCACGGTATCTCTGTAATGAGGTGACGCGAGCCAAGAGCATTCTATGTAATGACCCGCTGCTTAAAATGATGGACGTCTGTAATGCAATCCAATGAAAGGACAACTGTGAAACTTCAACTCGATTAGGAAGAGTCTCTGGGGGACATCCCCAATCAGGTTTTTATTTATTTTTTTTTTTGTTCGGTGACGAGGAGCAAAAACGTTCATCAAAAACGTTAGTTGGTGGATTACGGGCCACTGATGAGGACTTCCCATGGGGAGCGGAGAGCCCCTCAGAAGAATGGGGGCTTGGGAAGTCCGAAAACAGTCGAAACAGTCCAATCATCAAGCGTTTGCGATTTGCAAGAGACGCTGAGACGCACTGGAACGTAGTGGCCAATTCAAAAACTACGTGCCATTTCCAGAACGGGGCACAAAAATTCGTTTGGTTCTTGAGGCTCATATTTGTCTATGAAACCAAATACAGGCGTTTAACTTTATTAATTGAATCATCCCCCACTCGAGAGGGTGTATCACACTCGCTGTCCGTGAAAGCACAGACGTCATCCTACGGTGCGCCCGCCAACATCATCTGGGCATGCTGATCTGCTTCGCGGTGAACGAGTGTATCTTTCACGCGCCTATCCTTTTACTTTTTGTCTCTCTCTCTCTCTCTCTCTCTCTCTCTCTCTCTCTTTTTGACACTTCCGTCACTCTCTCCTGAATCGATGCATATGTGTGAAGTACCACTTGGCCACGAGACCTATATCCGCAGCTGATGAGCAGTGCAGGTCTATTGTGCACCCGCAAACACATCGCGGTAGTTACACTCACTCAGTCCTCATCTTCTTTTTCTTCATCTTATTTTTCTTTTTCTATTCTCTCTCTCTCTCTCTCTCTCTCTCTCTCTCTCTCTCTCTCTCTCTCTCTCTCTCCCTCCTTTCACTCCCCATCTCGTTCTTTTTCCGCTGTCTTCCGTATCGGTACACTCTCGCGCTTGGTCACGGAAGATTTGGGGGCTATCCCCGGACCCTGTTGAGCCAAATCTTGAAAGCTACGAGAAAGAGAACCCGGTGAGCGATGAGCGGTGAGTGGTGTCTTGTCATGCCATCGTTGTCTCATACTCCGCATACACCACATACACCATCCACCGACTTATCCTCCCTCTCCGCCCCGTCACCCATCGCCGCCAACCGTGCACGAACCTTCCTCTAAACCGTGCGAATTAGTTTCTAGTTTGGTTAGCGGGTCCTACTCCTACTTCTGCTCCTTTTCATTTCATCCGTCCGTGGTGTAATGTAATCGACGACGAATCACTAGTGGCGAATGAGATCGCCGCACTAAGGCCTATGAGATCGTTAAAAACAGTGGCGAAGCGTGCGACTTGGCAACTTCCCTTCTCCCCCATTTAAACACATTAGAAAGGTCGAAATGCCTGGTCATCGCCGATGACTGAAGCGTTCGACTTCTTTAGTGAATTTAAATAGAAAAAATACATTGTTGCCAAATTTCACGCCTCGCCAGTGGTTAAAAAGTGGCCAATAATCAAACAATAAATTTTCTCATCAATTTATCGTTATAAACTTTATAGACCAATTTTAATTCCAGAGAACGTTTTTAACGAGTAATTTGAACCTTGAAATGTCACTGGAAAATTTTAAGTTACGCTTGACAGGTCGAAAACGATGATCTTCGTTGCGATTTTTTTTTTTATCGAATTTTTGGCCACTTTTTTTCGATCTCAGACTGTAGTGCGCCGCGTAGGCGTTGCGTTGAGTGAAGCGTCCCCGAGCGATCTGTAAACAGTCCAAGTTCACTACTGATAAATGTAGATCGTAATTCCACCATTTTTTAAGTCAACGGTGTTCTCATCGGTTGACTAAAATATTAAAAAAAAAAAAATCAACATATTTTTTTAAGGATTATAAGCAAACAACTGACCCAAAAGGTGGAATTTTTTCGTCGTCCGGTGGAACTGTTTGACCTCGGTAGCTGTTTGGTTTGAGATCTGAATATGGACCGTAAAAAGATTTTCGATGAATGTTTAATCAGACTTCAAAGCTCTCAGTCGGCTCAGTGGCACTTAAGCACTGGGGGGTACCGACTGTGGTGGAGCTTTGAAGGTGACAAACAGGAGATGCTCTCAGTCGGCTCAGTGGCACTTAAGCACTGGGGGTGCCGACTGGGGTGGAGCTTTAAATTCGGAGATAAACACGGTGATTAAGTAGATATTTGATTTGATGAAGTGGACTGTATAATTTGGATTGACGATTAAGTAAGCAAAAACAAAACTATGAATAAAATGATAATAACAATGTAGAACTAGATAGCTTGACGTACTCTACAGAGTAATTAACAAGGTGATTGAAATTTATAGTAAAAGTGCTCGACGCACTTTTATTATAATACGAAGGATATAGACTTGACGCCTAGCTATAGAGTGAGAAGTGATTTTACAAGAGAGGTCTCGCTCGACTATTCTCAGGGAGTTTGTCTGGGGAACTGATTCTCACTGTTCAAGGGCTGCGAGTTGAGGCCAGCCGTCGCAGGGGTTGCTCTGCCCGCGCATGCGCAGTGCGCACATGCTTTGGTCAGACCAACCCCCACTCGGACTGCTCAGTCGCAGACCTTGACTGTGAGAGAGAGAGAGAGATAGAGAGAGAAAAGGAAAAGAGAAACAGAGATAGGAGAGAGGTGGAGAGGGAAGAAGCGAGTTTCTGGAGAGAAAGAGAAAGTGTGTGAGAGATAGATTGGAAATGGGTCATCAAAATTAACTTATACAAATAAAAGTGAGAATATCATGAAAAAAAAACTTAAAAGAAAAAACTGCTAAAATTCAGTACTTGAATACTGAACATACCCCCCACCTTGAACCCTTGCCGGGTTTAAAAAGTAGATGCTTATGATAAACTTAAACTACAATTAAGACTATATACATCAATGAGAATGATTTGCAGGTGAGTCTGTGCGTAGCCAATGCGGTTGCATGTGTAGGTGGTCACCTGACCATTTTCCTTGATACTGTGGAGTGGCGTGTTGTATGTGTTGGCGCCGATGAAATCGGTTCATGTGAGTTGATGAGAGGTCTAGGTGAGCTTTAGCAAGCTTACGATCTGGAGTCGTACCCCCCACCGTGAAGAGACCCCCATTCCTGATTTGGATGCAGGGTTGAAGCGCCTTCAATTGGTTGGATACGGTGCGATGAGCCTTGAATTCTGAACTTGACAACAGAATGGCAGGTGCAATTTGTAATTTATTACCAGTAGCAATTTGTGAGTGAAACCCTCGACGGTTTCCGTTGAATTTTCTTTCCGAATAAACTGCATTATTCGCGTGAAAGCATGAGTTTACATCTTGAATTGTGCTCGGGCGGCTAAAGGTGTCCGCCAAGCGATTGTGCGTGAGATCACGTGACTCTCTCCATGATGGTGCGTCGACACGCTCCTTGAGGGAGTCAATGTGGCTGGGACGTCCGTTGATTCGGTTATCAAATATGACGTCATTGCGATGAACAAGAGAAGGGGGAGGCGAACGCTCCTTTTTCTGAAATTCCTTCAGGCGGGAATCAGTTGAGAAAGTGGACAACAAGGCAGTGGAGCGGGGAGTCATGACAGTTTTATGACTGACTCGTCCTGTGATTACCCAGCCAAAAATGCTGGAGAGTGCTGGAGGTATACCATCTGATCCCATTTTCTTTTCTCCTGTGTAGATGAATGGGAATGCATCTCCACCAATCAGAAATTCCACTGCACTAGGGGAATCGAAAGTGGGATCGGCCAATGTCAGGCCTGCGTAATGTGCCCGAACTCTTTTTGGTAGAGGAATGCTGGGTAGATTCGGTGAGATGTTTTCGATGACCAGTGTTTCAGTTGACAAAACTGGGTCATTTGTGCTGCGCGGTTTGATGAGACAAGTGACCTTGCCCAAGATGTTAGCTGTGGGGTGGCCCCCGATACCCTGAACAGGGTGAGCAGTGCGCTCGAAAAACAGCCCTAATCGTTGAGCACAGGCAGACGTGATGAACGAATTCGAAGCGGCTGAATCGATTACTCCTCGGACGGAGTGAAATCTTCCGCTGTATCCTTGGACTTGAAACAAAGCCGAGCCCAAAACAACGGTGCATGAAGAGTCTCTGGCAACGGCTGACAAAGAGACCTTTGCTTGGGAGGCCTCGCTTTGTTTCAAAGACACCCTCTCGACACATGTTGCATTCGGAGAAAGCGCTGACGCAATGTGTAACAAAGAGTGATGCGCTGCGTTGCAGTGAAAACAATGCTTTTTGTTACAACATTGGCTGGCCTTGTGATTTGGTCGAAGGCAGTTGAAGCAAAGGTTTCTATTTTGAACAAAATCTCGCCGATCAAGAATAAGCATGCCTTTGAACACTGGGCAGGCATAAATGAAATGCGAGCCATTGCAGTGAAGACAATATTTTGACTTTTCTGGCGTAACGAGAAAAGCGCATTTCATATTTTCGATCGGTGGACAAGATTTTTCGGAGTCTGAGTCACTTTGTGGATCAATAGAGTTGATTTGAGTGACCTCATGAATTACTAATTGCTCTCGGATAAAATTTAACAATTGTTTGACGGTTGGAATTTTTGTGTCGATAAAAGTTCGTTCGAAGGCTTTTTTGGTGTCTGTTGGCAGCACGCGCAGAGTCGAAAATAATAGAATAAAATCAGCCAAGTCTGCGATTTTAAGAGATTGCAATGATTGAATTCCTTCCTCAAAAACTGTGAGAAAGTTGGAGAGTTGCACTTGTGATTCTTCGTTGATTGGTGAGTAATTTAAAAGCTTCCCGAGAATTTCGGAGGCTAATAATCGAGTGTTTTGGTAACGTTTTACCAAGTTATCCCACGCAATTTGATAATTACCAGGCGTAATATCAAGTTCCGTGGCGATAGTGAGAGGAGGGCCAGTGAGCGATGAAATCAAGTAATGAAATTTGGCAACATTGTCCAACGAGGGATTTCGATGAATCAACGATGCAAAATTATTGTAGAATGTAGACCATTCTGAGAGTGCTCCCCCGAAGATTTTTAAGTCGATTTTCGGGAGACGCACGTGTGAGTGAGAGTTTGAGTTGTGAGCCTTCTGACTGTTTTCAGCAAGCACCTGAACCTCTTCATCGCAAATTCTAGTGTAAGATGCAATAAGAGGATTCGAAATGACATCATAAGACTTAAATTCTTCTTTGATTTTGTCGTCGATCGAATTATCATCTGGATTTTCTTCTATGTAAGCTTCCAGATAACGCTGAAGAAGATCTTCAAATTCTTCACGTTCATCTGATAACTTTGAGCCGCGCGTTTTGAATTCTGATTTGTGTTTTTCATCGATATGAGCTGCCTTTTCACATTCGGACGCTAGTTGAAGTCTTGTAAACAAGCGATCAATTCTACTTCTCAAAATACGCGACATTTTGAGAAAGAATTACAATTACAAAAATTAAAGAGATTGAATTAGTTAAAAAACACGAATAATTTAACACGAGAAAAAACACGAATAATGAATAAAATAACACGAGTCAGCAACGATAAAAATGCGAGTAAAAACATGGGTGATTCAATAACGAAGAAAATTAACAAAACGGATTGTTATTTACAAAACGCGATAAACTGATTCTAAAAATCCGGCCCGGGGTAACCAAAATGTTTGACCTCGGTAGCTGTTTGGTTTGAGATCTGAATATGGACCGTAAAAAGATTTTCGATGAATGTTTAATCAGACTTCAAAGCTCTCAGTCGGCTCAGTGGCACTTAAGCACTGGGGGGTACCGACTGTGGTGGAGCTTTGAAGGTGACAAACAGGAGATGCTCTCAGTCGGCTCAGTGGCACTTAAGCACTGGGGGTGCCGACTGGGGTGGAGCTTTAAATTCGGAGATAAACACGGTGATTAAGTAGATATTTGATTTGATGAAGTGGACTGTATAATTTGGATTGACGATTAAGTAAGCAAAAACAAAACTATGAATAAAATGATAATAACAATGTAGAACTAGATAGCTTGACGTACTCTACAGAGTAATTAACAAGGTGATTGAAATTTATAGTAAAAGTGCTCGACGCACTTTTATTATAATACGAAGGATATAGACTTGACGCCTAGCTATAGAGTGAGAAGTGATTTTACAAGAGAGGTCTCGCTCGACTATTCTCAGGGAGTTTGTCTGGGGAACTGATTCTCACTGTTCAAGGGCTGCGAGTTGAGGCCAGCCGTCGCAGGGGTTGCTCTGCCCGCGCATGCGCAGTGCGCACATGCTTTGGTCAGACCAACCCCCACTCGGACTGCTCAGTCGCAGACCTTGACTGTGAGAGAGAGAGAGAGATAGAGAGAGAAAAGGAAAAGAGAAACAGAGATAGGAGAGAGGTGGAGAGGGAAGAAGCGAGTTTCTGGAGAGAAAGAGAAAGTGTGTGAGAGATAGATTGGAAATGGGTCATCAAAATTAACTTATACAAATAAAAGTGAGAATATCATGAAATAAAAACTTAAAAGTAAAAACTGCTAAAATTCAGTACTTGAATACTGAACAGGAACTATCGGTGAATTAAAAATATTCTTAGCAGCGGCAAGACGGCATCCCCATAATTTAGTTACTAGAAAAAAAAGAAAAAAGAAGGCTGTAGGCATCATGAGTTGAATGGTTAATCGGGAGCTTTGAGTTTAAATTCATGGAAATTCTTGCTCCATTACAATTGCCGTAGCAGAGAATTGAAGCAACCCAAGGGTTAAAACGCGGTTACATAGAATACCGACAACCTCGCTTTGCATTAATGCTAACTTGTACTTGAAAAAATGGACAATTCACTTTCGTAGATCCTCATTGGAGGCTTTATTTCGGAGTACAATGGATTGAAACATGGAATTTTCTGGACATAATTTTATGAATACAATTCTAGTTGAAGAACAATAAAAAGCAAGATAACTTAAATATGTGCAAGGCAAATCTTTTCATAGCCTAAAAAGAGTCAAACAACGTGGTTTTTGCATGTAAATGACAACACTTAAATGTTATTTAAGCAAAAACCACTTTTCAAGTCCTGTGCAATGTCCTTTTTTGTGCCAATGTGCGGAGAAGCCGCGCATGCGCAGTGCACATCTCACATTTCCGCATTCGGATTCGAGGAGAGACAAAATTGAAGCGAGATGTTCCTCAAGGAGGTCCCCATAGATGTGTATCGGTGGTAATCACTGTAATCGTACCGAAGATAGTGCAGATATCAACGATGATCAGTTCTTATCTCTGAATCTGATTAAATCACTCTGTTCTGCGGCCGGGATCTTTCAGTGTTGCCAAAATTCAGCATCGCCAGCTCTTGCAATGTGGCAACAGTGTAATTCTCCATTCAATCCTACGTAAAATAATCGATTATTGAAGGTCTGCCAAAAGTCGATTTCGTTTACGGGTTTGAATGAGAAAAAAAATATTATGGCATTGATTCATTGCGAAAGCTTTCGACCGAATCCATGACCATTTCAGTATAGCGTCGTGTGAAATGTGACAGCGCTGCATTTCGTCCATTTTTCCCCATACACAATATTGATCCGAGGAAACTCAGTATGCTCCTCTTATAGATCGACCTTTTTGGTGCGTTTAAATGGACTGTATACATAATTGCCAGATTGCAGACCCCACTGCCGCAGTTGCATCACATTTATGAGCTACTTTTCTTACCGAGCGTCTAAGTCTCTGAAGCAGTTGACAATAACCACTAATTGAGAACAGATTTTGAGATAAAAATTGAGCTCCCAGTCACTGTGGATACTTATGAACGAATGCACTCTGAAAGTTGTTAGTCATGAGGAAGATAGTGGCAAAGAGAAGGGGGATAAATTGTTCCCGAAAATTCAAAGACTAAAAATGCCTCCCGGCAGGCCGGTAAGACGAAGTAGATTCCATGCTTGGTTACATCATTTTTTCACAAATTTAAATATAGGTTATAATTTTCCTTAATTTTTTTTTTTTTTTATTTCATCAGCTGCTCAAAATCCAAATATTATTGTGAAAAAGATTATATTACCAATAGAGAAATGTGTAATCTTTACAATGCAAGTGAGAAATAAAAGCTAGGTTATATAAGTTTTTCACAAATTTCAATAAATAGGTTATGTTATGATTTTCTTTGAATTATTCATTTTTTTTTTTATCAGCTGTTCAACATTTAAATAAAAATACCCATGAGAAAAAGATTATAGTACCAAGATAGAAAAATGTGTAATCTTTGTAACTCTAATGAGGAATAAATCTGAATAAGAGCAGCTGATCAAACAAGAAAATAAATAAATAACGTACCTAAGCAACAGTGCACGTGTAAAACAAAGAACGAGCAATTATACCAATACACTATCCTTGTCTTTCACATGTAAAATCCCATAAGCAACTAAATAGCTCGTAAAACACGTAAAACACAAGGAAAATTTAAGAAATGGAGCATATGAACTAAAAACATCCTCCACGATATATACTAAAATTTTTGAACCAAAAAAACAATTTCTTCATATAAAAACACTGCCAAAAAACCCGAAAAACACATCACTATAACTCGCTTACAACGCAAAAAACGAAAAAATGACTCGAGTAAAAAAGTTGCGTATCAAAACGGCTAACATAAATTTCCCAAAAAAAAAATACTCAAAACAAACACTCCTAAAAATAAACCTCAAAAACACATTTTACGACTCAAACACGGCCCATAACGCGAAAACTAACTGTCGGATATACACCATCTTCGAACTCATCCAAGAATTAAACCCAACGAAAAGTTGAGACAAATTTCAAAAATAAAAACCAAAAATTACGAACAGGATCGTGGGACATAAAAACGGTAAAACTGGCTGAAACATATATATATATATATATATATATATATATATATATATATATATATATATATATATATATATATATATATATATATATATATATATATATATATATATATATATATATATATATATATATATATATATATATATATATATATATATATATATATATAATATATATATATATAAAATTTTCAACGAGTGGTATTTTCTCACTCAGGGGACCATGAAACGTGCTCATTTGATAAAATTTCCCGAAAAATCCAACATCGCACCCTCTGCAATAAGTAGATTCCTGGAATCTACTTAAAAGATGAACTATACGAAATTGTAGGAGATGTAATGAAAGATAGGCGTCGCGAGAAACTCGTCCAAATCGTATTTCGTCCATTTAAACCTGTAAAATAGGTCGGACTATGAAGAAAGGATAGTGTAATCCCTGGAATTGATAGTTTACACGAGTTTAAATGGCCAAAATGCAGCGTTGCCAGATTTTACGCGACCCCAATCTGTTAAGAAGTGAAATTACCCTTCTAGTCCAGGCAACAGGGGATTTTAGCTTGCAAAGTTTGCGGACTTATATCGGAGAGTCGATTGTTATGTATTTTGGGTCGCTGAATCCGAATCTGAACTTTGCGTACGAATCAGAGGGGCGGAAAGGCCGCCATTTTCCAAAATGGCGGTCAAAATCACGTGTTTTTGCCTTATTTTGCTCATAACTCGCGTATTATTGGTCAAATGCAAAAAATACCTTGGTACAAAGTTAAAGTTCGTCTAATTTACAACAAAAAAGTATCTGATCATTATTTCGTAAAGATCAAAACTGAATGCGCTATGGAGCCGCAAAAAAACGTGAAATCCGTCTATTGCGGCGCATGACCGCTAAACGCCGCCTTGCGGCCCTTGCGCCGGCCATCGCGCGCACGCTCCTCACCTCACCTCGGCAATATGTGAATAACAAATAAAGAAGAACAAATTACTTCAATTTGGCGCATCTTCTTTGGGCTCCAAGTTGTGTTACTCCGTTTTACACCATCCAACAGGTCGAGTAGGCAAATTCATTCAAATGTGGTAATGTATGGTATCAACATTAAAAAAATGTCAATCTGCGCCTAATTCACTCCATCGTTCCGTGTACATTCGTTTATTTTTACCTTCATCTTCACTCTGCCTCCATCCTTTTGAGCCTCTGAGTGGCCCAGCTAGTCCGTACTTTCCACACGGGGGAGAGGGGGTGGGCCGGGTGGGGGTCTGAGCTGGTTTCGGGGCTTTTCCCTCAGTTTCGCGTTCACTTTCAGATTCATCGGTTTCAAACAGAGTGGCTCTGGTCTATGATTTATCAAAACTAGCACTTGGACATACGATTGCTGCACTCACTGTTTCAATTTACGCAATATGCACTGAGCAATGAGCATCTGAGCCCACTTTTTCGGCATCGGCAGGCACTGCAACCGACGCGGCACGCGGAGACAACGTTCCGTGAAATTTCAGGACATCCGTCTTATAATAAAATCTGAAGCTGACAACTAAACAGTGGCCACTGAATCGGTCCACTTTTAAATGGTTTACAACCATAGCAAAAATCTACTTTCTCAATATGAAGCTAAAGTTGGACTTGGAATCTAGTACTAAGACAATGATGTCTGCAGCTGCATCGTCTGTCGACGATGACGCTGCGCCGCGAGGTTATGATTTATTTCATGTGTAAAGATGTAGATTCGATAAAATATTTGAACTTCAAGATTTTTCGAGAGATACTCGGAACTTTCAAATACCAAACTGAAAAATTAAGCGCATGTAGTTGACGGCGAATCTTCTCGGCATCGTTTCGTTTGGAATGTTGACGTGTCCATTTTAGAGTTATGCAAAAATTTCGTTTTGTCCATCATATCGCGTTACCCGTCAAACTAAACTATTGTTTTTGATTGGTAATTTGAAGATATACCCCCCTAGAACGTGAGTACAAAATCGATTTCTTTTCAAAAGTAATTGAATTGGATCAAAGCAGCAGTAAGCAGATACACTGATTTCAAAGAAACTGCTGGTATTTGACGAACGGCAATGAATGGAATTGAAATCGGTACTAGTGCTGCTCATCGCCGCTTGGATTCGTCTCAATTACTTTTTTAAAGTACATGTAATCGAAAAACGAGTATTTAAGTTCAATATTTTCCCCAATTCCACAACCTTGCTTGGTTCCATCAGGCATACTCTTGATGGGTCAACAATTTCATATTTCTCCGAAGAAAAGTTTCTGTGGAATGAGAGGAATAAAAACCGACTCATCCAAATGTTAAGTCTTTGAAGCATTCTTCAAGGGCAAAGAGGATAATCATTAGGCGCAGCGTCATCGTCTATCAAAAATGCAGCCGCAGAAATCATTGTCTTAGTACTTGTTTCCAAGTCCAACTACTTTGGCTTCATATTGAGAAACAAGCCATTTTCCATAGTTAAAAACAATTTAAAAGTGGACCGATCCAGTGATCCCTGTTTAGTCGTCAGATTCAGATTTTGTTTAAAGACAGACTGGAGTCTCTTGATGGAAATATTGTGTATCGGGAGTACCGATAGGACGCTTTATGCATTTGGAAGAATCAACCGCGTGAACGCATTCGAAGGTTAAGTTCGACAGTAGACCAGGTGATGGGCATGCGCATTGCCGACATTGCGGTCGATTCCCATACGTTCCTCTTCTCCTCTTTCCTCTCATCGACTCTTTTGTGCAGAGCCTTCGATGTCGTCGACTCCTGCTCGAGTCCGTGAAAGCCTAAAACCAACGACCAATCAGAACTCGTCGAGCTCGTGTCGGTAATCCCTACTCAATATTTCCATCAAGGGACTATAAGACGGATGTCCTGTCTCCGCGTGCCGCGTCGGTTGCAGTGCCTGCCGATGCCGAAAAAGTGGGCTCAGATGCTCATGCTCAGTGCATATTGCGTAAATTGAAACAGTGAGTGCAGCAATCGTATGTCCAAGTGCTAGTTTTGATAAATCATAGACCAGAGCCACTCTGTTTGAAACCGATGAATCTGAAAGTGAACGCGAAACTGAGGGAAAAGCCCCGAAACCAGCTCAGACCCCCACCCGGCCCACCCCCTCTCCCCCGTGTGGAAAGTACGGACTAGCTGGGCCACTCAGAGGCTCAAAAGGATGGAGGCAGAGTGAAGATGAAGGTAAAAATAAACGAATGTACACGGAACGATGGAGTGAATTAGGCGCAGATTGACATTTTTTTAATGTTGATACCATACATTACCACATTTGAATGAATTTGCCTACTCGACCTGTTGGATGGTGTAAAACGGAGTAACACAACTTGGAGCCCAAAGAAGATGCGCCAAATTGAAGTAATTTGTTCTTCTTTATTTGTTATTCACATATTGCCGAGGTGAGGTGAGGAGCGTGCGCGCGATGGCCGGCGCAAGGGCCGCAAGGCGGCGTTTAGCGGTCATGCGCCGCAATAGACGGATTTCACGTTTTTTTGCGGCTCCATAGCGCATTCAGTTTTGATCTTTACGAAATAATGATCAGATACTTTTTTGTTGTAAATTAGACGAACTTTAACTTTGTACCAAGGTATTTTTTGCATTTGACCAATAATACGCGAGTTATGAGCAAAATAAGGCAAAAACACGTGATTTTGACCGCCATTTTGGAAAATGGCGGCCTTTCCGCCCCTCTGATTCGTACGCAAAGTTCAGATTCGGATTCAGCGACCCAAAATACATAACAATCGACTCTCCGATATAAGTCCGCAAACTTTGCAAGCTAGGGCCCATATTAGCTCCCCGTTGCCTGGACTATTCGAAAGTTTGATAAAAACAATGATCTATTGGATTAAGGTTTCAAACCAAAGTATTATTCTTTCAATTTTGATAGCTGAACACTAAACCAATTTTATATGGTAGCAAACTGGTTTTTCAAATCATTGAAACTCAAGACTACGTTTCAAAAACGCTATACTTATTTCTACATTTGCAAAAACGTTCGGTTCGATTAATAACGTCGACGACGTTTATTCTTTTGATCCGAAGCTCGTTTTTTTGGTCCTTCGTGATTTTAAAAACCCAGATAGGTACGATAAATTTCAAAATAACATTTTGAGTGTTCTGAGTCAAATATTGCAGTTTCGGTTAAACACTTAAAAGTTTGTGTCCAGTTGTCGTTCTTCAAAAACTAATTAATTCCTTTCAGCCGAAAATAATTTTAATGTTAACTACGGTTAACTTAAAAACTCGAAAGTTTCAAAACGTCCGGCCCCGAAAATTCGGCCTTGAAAGCAGCAGACATCATCATGCTGAAAAAAAGAGACCAGCTAAAACCAGAGTAAACCTTATTCCCTTGTATATGATGGTTGATGGTGAAACTGATTCAAATTCATTAACAGTTTTAATTAAGCGGAATCTGCCGCAATTTGAACCGCGGCCCTTATAGCATGGGAAAACCGTTTATTTATGCTGTTGGATGGACGGACGGACTCCAAGCGGACGCAACATTATCGCAAACTGGATCGAAATACAGATTTTTCTGGACAAGAAAATACGGTTTTGAGAAACATTGTGGATTTGATATTTTCATGCAAAAACCAGTTTTCTTCAACTCATTTTAATCTGTTAGATGGCTGGATTTTTACACATTTTTAAGTTATCTTTGTGTTTATTGTTTATGGTCTTGATTTTTCGTTTGTAAAATTATGTCCGGGAAATTCTATGTTTCAGTTCACTGTGCGTCGGTGTCGGCAAAAAGTGAACGCCAGCATCCTCTCATCACCGACCGTTGAATGAGCTGACACGCGCAGTCCCAGTCGGAGTCGCCCGGGAGAGGAAGAAATGCGGAAGGCGGGAAAGGAGATCGGGGGAAGGGGGGAGCGTGGGGACACGTCAAACCAGGACAAGAAGTCAGAGAATAATTTTTATAGCATTCAAATCAATTGGGCCTCTTCCCACGAGGCGGAAACCACTGTTAAGCGCACAGAGGGGAAATTATTACAGATTCTTCGGGAGAGCTGTGGGCAATTAAAGACACTCTGAAATCAACCAAGGAATAGCTGGTACTCTCACCAGTCTCACCAGCAAATTCTGATGCTTCAAACAGAATCAGCGGGTTAATTCTTTACTTTTTGAGCTCAACCAATAACCAAGACTGTCAATGAGTTACACTTATCAATTTTCACAAAAATAAGAGAAAATCAATAAAAAATTATCCATAATAATTGTTCCATTGTCCAAAAACCAAACAAAGCCCATTCAAAATAAATTATCAATCTACCGATTAAGTGAAAATTGGAATTGAACGAGATAAAATGGACATATAGTCTATTAAATCTAGAGCTGTCACGTTGCATGCATTTAAGGACCTTTTTTAATGCACGTACTGATGGGTTGTACCAGTTCACCAAAAGATTATACTGTTCAGGGCAGTCCATGACTGTAATGCCTGATAAACGAAAAACATTTGATCTGTAACCTTTTCGCTACCGGTGGAGACGTCATGGACGTAAAAAAGATACGGATCTTTTGATAGTGTTTACGCGAGGTGATTTCACTGATTTAGAAAAATATCACAGATGCGAGTTTTCTTTGTACAGTATAAAGTCATAAACTGAACTTAACAGTGTAATCTTTAGAGATATTTGTGAAGAAGAATCATCAGTGACTTTAAAAATTAAGTTTTTAACCCTTTCACGACAAGGTAAACGAATATACTCGGCCATGGTGTGGAAAGGGTTAAACATGTACCATCAGTCAATTAAAGAATGTGACTAAAATATATAGGTAATGTGCTCGGCCGCTTGGCGCGTGAGGAGCCTCATATTTTAGTCCCATTCTTCAATTGACTGCTGGCACACTATACTGCGTGCATGCACATTGCACAGTGTACACAGTGACAGTAATAGTTAAGTGGCAGCTCTAGAAATACAACTTCCTGCATCCCCCAATGACCATTGGATATTCAAAGATTATGATATTCGCGATTGCATGGTATTCCAGTCTGCTTAGAGGTTGGTTCAGTAGTTTAGGCGCACCTGGACGGTAATCTTTGGCGAATTTTCAATTTTCAATCCTTCAAATGAAATCAAAACTTGCCCTTGACTTAAAAATTTTGATTTTTAAGCGTTCGTCAATGAACGCCTAACTCTCAAACTCATTTCCATTTATTTCTATTATGTAACATGAGAAATAATGTTGGAAGATTCCAAAGATTATCGGTTTAGGTGCGCCTGCTCTTCTGAGACGACCTCTATTATGGAGCTGTTGCAAACTTTTGCTACAGGCTTTTTAATTGTTGATGATGGGGCATACCCTGTAAAAATAACGAATAGCGCACTAAAAAATCACGAAATCCACTCCTAAACTCACAAAATGCTTTTAAACGCGAGACCGTAATGGCGGTCGCGGGCCGCGGTTTTCTTATGGCAATTGTATACTTCTTCTTCTTCTTCTTGTGTGGTGTTGCGAGACTACCTCCTGTAGATGGCGCTGATTGAAGATAGGGAAACCCAATGCAAACCGCGGCCCGCGACCGCCATTACGGTCTCGCGTTTAAAATCATTTTGTGAGTTTAGGAGTGACTTTCGTGATTTTTTAGTGCGCTAATCGTAATTTTTACAGGGTATTACCCCATAAGCAACTATTATGAAGCCTGTAGCAAAAGTTTGCAACAGCTCCATTGTGAGTCGTACCAATGTGCGGTTATTCATCGGCAGTGGCGCACGAAATGACCTGAGATATTCGCGAGAAGCCGAAGAAAAATCGGTGTTAATTGACTGGTTTTATACTCAATTATATATCTTTATCGTCCGTTCGTCTTTTTTCAGCTCACTCGATGTCCCGGCGTCGCTTTCGGCCTCTTACTCTCCTCCAACCAACCGATTCCTTTTCATACCGCATACCCATACCGCTTCGTTAGAAAAGCAAACTTTTTTTTTTTAATTTTAATATTTTTTTTTATTTCCTTTTAATTATACATACCCCTTCTGTCACCACATTTATTTCTGTGTTAAATATCTCACACATTCTCTCCCTGTCATTGGATTGTCTCTGTCTTAACCGGTGTGAGCGATGATACAAATAACTCGTTAAAAATGAAATGGAAAGGGGAGGGGAAAGTAAGGAAAATTGCGAGGAAAAATTTTGAGCGCCGCGTTTTAAATTCTTTCGTTGCCGTTTAATTATTGACACCTTTGGAATTGATAATGATCGACGCGGGACGAGTTTTTCATTTTTACTTTTTTTGCTTGGGCGTTGTGTTATGAGCAAAATTAAACCAACGATGGCTTGGCGCAGGGGTCACTCGAGGCATTTATTTAACCCTTTCAGTGAAGAGTCCGAGTTATTTGATTTCGTAAAGTAAAAAATACTCCAAAGCGGTAATACTTGCAAATAAATGTTTCATCGAGAGCCTTAAATTTATCGTGATAGGTAAAATAAACACAGCCTAGTACGACTATTTAATTACTCACTGAATTTGAGTGACTTATAACTTTGATTACTTCTGGTAACCTGAGACTGGTGAAACAGTTAACACCACAAAGGGGCGTTTTTTTTTTTTTTTTTTTTAACTTTTGAAACTTTCAAACGGACCGACCATGACTTACAGAGAGTCAGTGGCGCACCGAGAACTTTAGTTTGGTGGGGGTTTCACCGCAAATTTTCCATTTTCTGAGGCCTCAGGGGGGGGGGGGTGGAAGCAATTTTGGCCGAAGATGACATCTTTTAGAGCAAAATCTTGATGCTTAGGGGGGGTTTTGACCCTAAAACCACCCCCTTCGATGCGCCACTGCAGAGAGTTCACCAAGCCCCTCAATAGCGAGCGGTACCACCAACCAAGGTAGGACTGTCTGGCATAATATTTTCTGGATCAATCGAAAAAACTTAATAAACCTGTTAATTTTTCAATTACTCTCCGTCATTTGAACAATTTCTGCGCTCAGAAAACAAACAAACAAACAAATACATATAAATGTTTTGTTTTAAATTAAAGTCTCTGAGTTATCATCTTTGCAATAGGTATTATACCTGCTTTAATTTCATATGCACTTACGCCACTATGAACCTACTTAACATAATCAATCTTCAGGGGATACACTGAATCCCTGAGAAATCGATACTTTTGCATAAGTAATTCAAATGGCAAAAAAACCATGGTTGCTAAATAGCACGAGCCGCCACTGGGCCCCGCCGAATAAGTCTACCGGCGTAAAGTTTATACACTGAGAAAACAATTTAAGTAATTTGACAGTCAAAAATGGTGAGTACAAACTCATTTGTTGGCCTAACTAATCATTTTGCTGATTTTACAATCCGATTTGTTAAACCAACAATCTAAAAAGGTAAAATTTACCAGTGGCGTCATTTGAGGGGGGCAGGGTGGACATTCGCACCCCCCAAGGATTTGAAGTCAGGCTCATAAACGGGAACAAATTATATTGATGAGAAAAAAAAGGGGGGTTTGCAGATATTGCCCTCTCCCCCCCCCAAGCCAAGGCTTTAAAATTATACTGATGAGCAAAAGAAAAAGAAAAAAAAAAAGGCATCAGATTTTTGCCCCCTCCCCCCCCCCCCCCCCAAGCCAGACTCGGAATGACGCCCCTGAGGTAAATCAACAATCCAATTTGTTAAATCAACAACCTGGATTGTTGATTTAACAAATCGAATTGTAACATCAACAAAATGGTTGGTTAAATCAACAAATGCGTTTATACTCACCATTTTTAACCGTTTTACTGTTAAAGTTCCTAACTTTTTTTTCTCGCAATCAGTGATAATTTTAATTGTATTTTAAACGCAGCGCCCCTAGCGGAATAAAGCATGTACCAACTTGCATCAAGATAATAAAGGATATCTATTCCGACATCGTCCTGATGCACCCTGCACCCTGCCCCCTGCACCCAGCAACCCAATCGGGCAACAATGATCAGTTATGGAAATGATGAACTATTTAGCTCAAGCCACGGCGGCGCAGACGCACCCCCGGCATATCTTCATCCTTTTCTAGCGCGTGCCTTCATAATAGGCAAAGAAGGAGAAAAAGACAAATCTTTGGATCCCCCTTTCGACGGCTATCCTGAGCCCGAGTGCGAGTGTTGGAGTGTTGAGTTGAGCCACGCTACGGTTAAAGGAGATAGGGAGAGAGAACGATATTTGCAAAGATAAAATTTGTCATTTAGAACACCACCTTGGGTCATTGTTAACTCTGCAAATTACTACGTCTGCCCACAGATGAAAATTAACGCTGCACCGCCGCCGCGACATCGCTTCGTCGAAGCAAAATGGTCTGAGATATAAAAAAAAGATTGGCCAAAATTTGGTAAAATAAAAGTCAAAAAAAACATAGTTGTAGACCCTTTTACGCGAAGTTTATCGCACTTTTTTCACAAAAAAAAAAAAAAAGATTACCAGAGGCATGATGATGTGTGACCCTATATAAGGGATGGTAGAGGTAGTTTCAGAAGAGTAAGCGGACCAAAACCATAATCTTTGGCGAATTTTCAACTTTTATTCCTTCAAATCAATACCGAATTTGCTCCTGACTTTATTTTTTTGTGTTTAAAGTTTTCCTCATTGAAAAGTGAACACTCAATTTTATTTTTATTCATTTTCATCGAGTAATATCAGAAATAATGTTGACAAATTCCAAAGATTATCGGTCTAGGTCCGCCTTCACTTCTGAAACTACCTCTACAGTCGGCGAATTAAAGAATGTCGGTTGACACCTTAAATTTTGGCAAGGTAGGGGTACTTGCAATTATGCTTTCTATTCATTGCGTTAAGTCTTGCAGGCAGAGCTGCCGTTTGGCGCAAAATTAATCGCATTACTCAATCCACCGATGATTCCACCGGTTGAGAAAATATTACACAGTTCAATTCAATGCATGACTGAAATGCACGAAAATACGCTGATCTGTAATCTTTTCTCAATCGGTGGAAATTCCTTTAATTAATTAAAATATCCGCAAGTTTTTTAAAGTCATCGACGACGCCACCGGTTGAGGAAAAATTACAGTTGCGAGCATTTTAGTGCATTACAGTTATATGCACTGAACTGAACGGTGTAATGTTTTCTCAACCGGTGGCAGCATCGGCGAATTAAAAAATGCAATTACCATTGATGAGAAATTTACTTTCTGATTTTTTGCCACTTTTAAACGATCTCAGGCCATAGAGCGACGTTATAGGGCTCTTCAAAACAACGCACCGGTAATTTCATAGCATCTTTCGCTATCTATAGGATCGCGCGCGCAACTCGGACAATTTTTTTTTTTTTTTTTTTTTTTTTTTTTATCTTCCATATAACTCATTGTAATTACATCTTAAAAGAGTGAGCTATGCCGTGCCGACTTTTATTCAAATTCGCGACTAGACCGGTGACATCTATTCAATTTTTGCATAATCGGCCAGGCCATTCTGGTGCGACCACGATTGTCATCGTCATCTAACGCCTGCCTGGTCCTGGTCGCTCGTCCTGTCATGTCCTGCTATGGACTCTTCGACTCGGAGACTCCGTTGCCATTTTGAACCCTTGTGAGGTCAAAGTATTTGACCACCCTGGTAAAAGTGTTGAATGAATCTCCACGGCCAAAATTCCGTGGGCATTATTTCTGTCGGCAAATTATTATTTTTCCATAAAATTTCATGGAATTCCTTGGACAATTAATTACGAGGGGCATTCGTAAAGTAAGGAAACTTCTTTTTTTCTCGGAACAAAGCGAAAACAAAATCTGTAAAAAGCGTTTTAACCGTCATACTTTTACCTTTTTAAGAGCTATAGTTTTTTAAATTGATCCACTGGTTCGCGAGTTAATCAAATTTTCCACCCCCCCCTGGGCATCGCGTGCCCACCTCCAACCGCTGTGGGGTCGTCAAACGACTACAAATTCTGTACCTTGCAAACGGCCATAAAACGATAATTTTTCGACTTATGAAATTTTTGTTTTTTTTACTGGTTATTTACGGGTTTGATGACAGTTTACCTTTTTCTCCAGTAATCTCCCCCTTGAACACATTTTTGATACCGGACAGGAGCTTTTTGGTTCCATCCGCGTAAAAATGCGTGCTCTGTTTTTTGAAACCCTTTTTACTTCAGCCTCCCCTGTGCACATTTACGAATTTTTTTCCTCCAAGGGGGTTCTTTGGCAGGAAAAAGATGAAATCACTTGGAGCGGGTCGGGGAGTACGGGGGGGGAGGAAACACATCCCAAATGAAGGAAGTCAACAAATCCTGATAAAACCCACAGCAAGTGACCCCAAACCGATGAAAGGGTCCGTAATCTACTTTTATCTTTCATTTGCTCCTCTGTTGATGTGCAATGCCTGGGGGTGACAATCACAAACCTATCAACGATACATGCGGGAAACACGGGCACCTCCAGCTACCCCCGCGCGCCTGGAGGTGGGCACGCGGTGACCAGAGGTGGGCGTGGAAAAATTTACTTAAATCGCGAACCAGTGGTCAAAATTTAAAAAAATATAGCTCGTTAAAAAAGGGGAAAGTATGAGGGTTTAAAAACCTTTTTACAGATTTTGATTATCTGCTTTCGTTCTCGAGAAAAAGAATGTTTCCTTTCTTTACGAATGCCCCTATAAAAATTTTTTTCCCTTAAAAAGTCATATAGTTCGGTGAGCCGTTCAGGATTCCATAAGATTT
>VMOF01000001.1:47832477-48070199 GCA_011764245.1 Trialeurodes vaporariorum
CTAATTTCAAGTCCTCTCTACCACTCAACCTCCCAGCTTATCTTTCTCAGATGAAAATAAAAAATTGAGAAAAAATAAAAAGATGAATACTTGAAAAATAGATTAGTTTTTCTAAAATAAAATACATTATAGATAACATTATAACCAAGTGATGTGCAGAAATAGAACGGAATACAGTTTAAAAAAAGTTTGATGGGAAAATTAGGAAAGTAAAAAAAAAAAAAAAAAAAAAAAAAAAAAAATGGAAATTAAATAAATAAATAGATAAATAAATGAATACATAAATAAAAATGTAAGAAAATTTATTAAATTAAAGAATATTAAAGAAATGAGTTAGGAGAGAGAGAGAGAGAGAGAGAGAGAGAGAGAGAGAGAGAGAGAGAGAGAGAGAGAGAGAGAGAGAGAGAGAGAGAGAGAGAGAGAGAGAGAGAGAGAGACAACACCAGAATGAACACCAACACCAGAAAGCATTGCAGCATAATTTTGATTTTGAAAAGGTGAAGGTTTTGGTGAGGCAGACCAATGATTTTGCAAGGTCGTCACTCAAAATGATTTACATTGTGAACGAAATAGACTACCGGGCGGACCTTGATAAGTTGGGGGTTGCATACCATCAGATTTTCCATGCACGGCCTCTGGAGTGAGTCCCCTCCTATGTTCTATTTGGTCAGTATTTTTCTGTAATCACTAGTTCATTGCTTTCGTCACGTATACTCTTCCATCTTGTAGGCATGCACTCACTGTGTTTTTCTGTTTTTATATTTTATTTTGTTTTATTGATTGAAAATGGGCTCGTTCTTGTCCCGAAACGTCTCATCTTCAGTCTCGTATTAAGTTCTCGTAGCTTTGTGTCCCATTCTTGTTCATATTTATTTATAGAGATAGATAGATAGATATCTATAGTGACAGAGAGGAGATTTCTATAGAGAAGGAGAGGGCGGAAGTGAGTGCGAATCAGTGGCGTAGCCAGGAATTTATCTAGGGGGGGGGGGTGTCCGGGGACCTAAAATTGTCAAGGGAGGGAGGGGGGTTCAAAGATACTAATTTGGTAAAATTTGTCTGAAAACGCAAAGAATGACCTTTTTTTAGGACAAATGTTGGTGACAAGGGGGATCTTGACCCCCTGGATCTCCCCCCCTTGGCTACGCCACTGGTGCGAAGAAGAGGAAAGGGGGGGGAGAGATTGAGAGGGAGGAAGAGAGAGAGAAAGAATTGAGCCGAATCGCGGCGATTCCAAAAAAAGAGGTGAAAGAGGAAAGGGGATACGAGGGAGATAAGAGATAAATATATAATTAGAGAAAGAGAGAGCGAGAGAGAGAGAAGGGGGAGTGTGAAGAATAGGAAAGGGGGAGAGTGATACAGAGGGAAGAGGGGAGAGAGAGAAAATTAAGTCGAATTGCGGCGATCTTGGAAGAAGAACCCGTTCAACAATAAGTGCGGTATTCCAAGGAAATATTAATGTAAATACAATGCAAATTACCAGAAAATAGCACACCTTTAATTTAATGAGTCTCTCTCCAGGATTGAGTTGTCAGATTAGGCCAAAAATCACCACATTTTGTGTTGACACCTGTCGCAAATCAGATGATTTTTTAAGCGGATCTGCCAACAGAGCCTACGGGAATAGCATCAATCGGTTCCAAATTCTCATACGGCGCAGAATTACAAAGCTGAGTCTTGAGGTTTGATTCAATTACATTTTTTAAATGTTTGTGGATTGACGAACAATTTTTTGGTAGCGGTTAGCCGGTTATGTCCACCGAAATGTGAAAGAAGTTCACACTTCTTGGAAATTGTTTATTTCCTTCCATAATATTATAGAGCATGTTTTGTAGATAGTAATTTGAATACAGTAATTGGTCACTTCAATTCGGGGGTAATCGCCCTCTGGATTTCATGGACTTTGTGCTACTGATAAAATATTGTATATAGTTATAATGTTCGAATAGATTTGACGTCACTGCCTTTAGAAATGAAATTGTTTTATGTTCATATTCTTTCGTCTGACTTTTGTGCCGTTGCCTTCTGGTAAATTAAGTTAGCCTGTTGGTTTTTAGTGAAAGTTACCACACTTTTTGGCAGACTCCAAAATCAGCCATGCAGATGGTAAATGCTGCTAGTCTCTTTTTTCATGTACACTTTGTGCAATAAACACTGTGCAAGCGTAAGTCCAAATCTTGATTTAGAGATAATCATATTTTAAAGTAGGTTATTGTCTGTCATCTGCCTAAGAAAACCAGGACTTTTAAACTTTCCTTCTTCGACTAAATATTTAAAAAGGGGTTACACGGGAAAAAAGACTGCGGTAGAATTTACCATCTGCATAGCTGATTTTGGAGTCTGCTAGCTATCAAGTATGAGAAATTTTCTCTAATATGGGAAATTTTATCATCATATGGTAAATGCAAGTACCTTGTGTTGGTACATTTCACCTCAAGGTACGTTGCATTTACCATATGATTATAAAATTTACCGTACTTGATAGCAGACTCCAAAATCAGCCATGTAGATGTTAAATTTTACCAGTCTTTTTTTCCCCGGGTAAATATCGAATCTCAGGAGCTACCATTCTGAAAAATGGGAAAATGAGAAAAATGAGAGGGAAGGCGACAATTTGTAGGAAAGCGGGAGTGAGTGGGTGTGGGTGAAGAAACCTGAAGCGTGGGAAAGAATAGGGAAAGGTGCCGGGGCGGGGTACAAGGAAAGGGCAGCGGGAGTACAGGAGACAGGTACCCAGAGATCTGCCAGTTCTAACGGTAACACAAACACATAGAAGACACCGATATGCATGGTCTGCTTGTTAAAGGAAAACCATGGAGAGCAAACGACTACACCGCTCTGCACTGGAGCAACTTTATCTTAATCAGTGTGTGTTTGTGTTAGTTTATGCATGTGTGTGAGAGGGTATGGATGTTTGTGTTTGTACCGCCTCACGCGCTCGGACCCAATAATCCATATTCGTATTTGTGCGGTGTTTGCGTATGATGAATAAAATGTCGGCTCTTGATGATGTGTAAAAATCAGCAGGGGTAAAATACCAAGAAGAGACTTACGGAAAAAAAGACTGGTAGAATTTGCCATTTGCATAGGTGATTTTGGAGTCTGCTATCGGTAAATTTTAGCATCATATGGTAAATACAACGTACCTTGTGGTAAATTAAGGTAACCTGTCGGTATATTTCATCATAAGGTACGTTGCATTTACTATATGATGGTAAAATTTACCATACTTGATAGCATACTCCAAAATCAGCTATGCAGATGGTAAACTATACCAGTTTTTTTCCGTGTATAATTATACTAAAAACTACTGGTTTCATTCATCGTTTTCAAAATAAACTTATGTACTTAAATTGTTCCAAATTTTCCTTTTTTTCACCCCTTTTACCTTTGATTTTAAAGGCTGGTTTCCAATGGAGCGCAAGGCTTTGCGTCGCTAGCGTTGCGTTTTGTTGCGTTGGGCCAAGTTCGCGCAGCGCAACGCGGCGCGTTTCCAATGAGCGCAAGCATTAACCAATCAGCATCAAGGATTCCAAAGGGCGCGTGCCGAACACTCAAAATGAAGTCGGTTTGTTTACATTTTAATTTTTGACTGCGTTAGTGAGGTTAGGTTAGTTTCGACATACAACTGCGCGTTTTATCCCTTTTACTTGGCATGTTTTTATTTTCGTGTTGTCTCAAAAGTTATTATTCGGTAACACCAGCAAGATTCACAAATTACAAAGGCGAATTCTGCCAAATGCATTATTTCTTCTTCTTAACTTGTCACTTTTGTTGATTCGGGACTCATCAAACGTTCTCCCGACAAGCAGCGGCCATCGAAATCGGAGCGGAGCACGCAAGAAGTTGGGATTTGCTCAAATTGGCTGCGCTTGCGTCGACGCAAAGCCTTTGCGCAGTATTGGGAACGATCCCATTCTCGCGCGTGTAGTTCAACTTCGCTGCGTTGCGTTCTTGCGCGGCGTTGCGCTCCATTGGAAACCAGCCTGAATGGAGATCATTTTCCATCCATACCTAACGCAATACTTTATCAACATGTCTGATAACTTCGTTAGAGTGATAGTAAGTAAGAAGAAGAAATAATGGCAACCCACTTTGGTCTGATATTGAAAAAAAAAGTGGCAGAAGATCAGTGAAAGAGAGTAATCAAAAATCATCATTCACCGCAACTCAGGAGGCTGATTTAAACTGATCGAATCGAGTTGGCTTAAGCGAGTTCAGTTGACGTATATCAACAGATTTCACATTTGAACCGCTAATTACAGAAATCAGAGTAGTCCACAAAACTGAATATCACAGAGAGGCAAAAAAATAAAAACCGTTTTGAAGCCAAAAAGGTTGTTTCAACAATTTTAAAATATTTTTTTCCCCCTGTTTTTTCGATGTCTCACAAAATTAAATTTTAAAAAAAAATTGTTTTGAAAGTTTTAAAAGGACCAATTTGGCTTTAAATCAGTTTTTACCCCTGCTGCAAAATTCAGTTTTATGGACTAAATTTGTTTCTACAATTAGTGGCTCATTTGATGTCAAACATTATTCTTTCGTAGAATACCAAGAAATTTACCATAAGCGTAAATGTCATCCTGATTCCATCAGTACGTTTCCGAGATACACAGCTGTTTAAAAATGCTGTTTTATGACGTAAATCTGTGTTAGAATTTCGGACGAATCTGCATGCTTGCACGACATCTACATGGAACAGTTCCGGCAAAATGTTGACACCAAGCTTCCCTTGCTATATCATTTCCCCTTATAGAACCTGACGCTCGATTTTAGTGCTGCCAGGTTAGGCATAAGAATTACACATTTTCCAAAAAAAATGTCATGTGTAGGTATTTTTTTTTGCCAAATTAGGCAACAGTGCTCTATTTTTATATGTAGCAAAAGTTTTCAATAGCCTTATTACTATGACGTCATTGCATCGTTAACCAAGTTATTTTTTTTTTTTTTTTTCCATAAAATTTATTTACGAACGATTCCCTGGGTGTGTGGAGAGCTTTATGACGCGTATAACCGTGATAGGTAAGCTTTCCATGAAGGCAACAAGGACACAAAATCCCATATTTTGACACTATGATGTTGTGGGTTGTGCAGTTTGACTATCGAAACCTCTCAGATTCCAAACAATGAACTAAATCGAAATCATAGAGTGACTTAAGGAGCAAGCTTCCTCACTTTTTACGCATTTTTTACGCACAAACGCTCTTTTGGTTCGATAAATCGATATTTCGCTTTATCGAACTTGCAAGAGCTGTCGCATTCTGTTAAAGGCATTTTTTGAGTTTGTGAGTAAACTTTGGAACTTCCTGGTGCTCTCCACGTTATACCCAAGCGATATTATACATAGGAATCGACTCTCTATAACGCATAGACGGATCCAGCAATCTGGCAACAGTGTATTCGTCCCATTTGCTTGCATGCCTGCCAAATAATCGATTAGTCACGGAGTCATGTCCGCCGGATCAAGAATCGACTGTTTATCATACATTTAAATGGGAAGAATGCGAAGCTGCCAGATTGCTAAATCCACCTGTCCTATAACGTTAGAACCATTTAACAACATTGTTTTCCCTCCATTTGATTCTATGTAAAACAATCGATTCAATTGTGATGCACTGTTTCACCGACATTCGATTGTTTTGCATATTGATTAAAATGGAGGAAAAACATCGTTGCTAAATTATACGAGCCGCCACTGCTATCAATGGGGCAGTTGCAAGGGTCTGAAATGTTGCGGTTTTTACATAGAAAATGAAAGTCCTTGGTGAGCTGAGAACAAAAATGCCTTTGGTTTCTAGTTAAGTCCCATTGTTCCGAAAATGAGATTTTGGCCCAAAATACATTGTTTTAAATAGGAATTCCGCTTAGTGACGTAACTACGCCCACGATTTTCTACAACTTTGAACGTGAGTATCTCCAAAACCGGGGCACTTGCGAAAAAATCAAAGGCACCATTGTTCTCAGCTCAACAAGTACTATCATTTTTTCTTTATAAAAAACACAACCCTTGCAACTGCCCCATTGTTCTTTTTTTATTTTGTTATAAGTTAGGAAGCTTTTATAAATTTGAAGGATACTCATCATTATTTTTACGCTATTTTGCGCTGCAATTCTGGAATCCACTCGCAAAATCACCGTGACCAAAGTCCGCAACACCTACAGGCCTATTCATCAGAGGGAAACGTGCAGCGGTCAGCAAACGAGTCAGCAAAAGAAGTTAGCCATCGAAAACCTGTTAAACAGAAATCGTCAGAATGCAGAGTCAATTAATCTAGCTTCCAGAAAGGGGTAAAAAATATCGGCGAGCGCTCGTGATGAAGTCACGTGATCTTGCAATTCATGTCAATCAATTTCGCGACGCCAGTTTCATAAGAGCCTGCATTCTAGCGGCATAACGCCAGTTCCATTTTGACGGATGGGCCATGAAATAGAATATGGATAGTGCACGGCGATTGTAGCTGGACGAAGATAGCTCTGCTCAGGAAAGAGGTGAACGCGAGAGAGAGCGATAGAGAGAGAGAGAGCGAGAGAGAGAGCGAGAGAGAGAGAGAGAGAGAGAGAGAGAGAGAGAGAGAGAGAGAGAGAGTGAGGGGGAAGAGAATTCGGGATGACGACGGTAGTAATTTTTGATTCAAAAAAATAAAAGAAGAAAACGAGGCAATTGATAAATAATAACGGGGTGTAAGCGTGTTATTAGCGGGGCAATATTCACGCATTTTGTAACTGATTCTGAAAACCATTACAAGTATCGCAAGCAGCCAGTGTATACACGTACAGGTCGTGATCCCGAAGTGAACATTGTGATTGGCGCACTGTGGACCTAATCTTGATATTTTCTGGACGTGAAATACAGATTCTCTGCTCAATCCCCGCTTTTTTGAGGCAAATTAAAGTTTTTATCTTCTATAATTAGATAAAATTACTGTGTTTACTATACAGCAAAGACTATCATTCCGAACTTACTATACTAAGCGAATGATATGGGAGGCGTTCAGCATTCTCAGAAAAATTGAGAGAAATACTCGCTCGATCTGACAAAGCTCTTCCTTGATTCTCGATCTGTAGGTTTTAACGAATAACAAGAGTTTTTATCATTGTTTGTTCCTTTTTTTTTTGTTTTGTTTTTTGTTTTGTTTTTTTTTTTCTTTAGTAATATTATTCTTTTTTCATTCGATTTTATAAAATTTCATGTAGAATCTCATATGGTTCAACCAAAAATTGTCGAGATAAAAATATAATGCAAGTTATTCTTACATTCTCAGAGAGACGCTTAGCTCTACAAATGCTGAGTACACAAGATTGAATGAGGGAAAAAATTGTGGTAAATCGGGAAAATTCTCAAGTAAACAAGAGCGATGGTAAAATTGATCCCAAAAAAAAAAAAAAAAAAAAACCTGTCAAAATCTTCACGTAACTCATCTTGAAAAGTTAAATTACAGCTGAGGGTTTGGGAAATTTTGAGAAGCAAATTAACATAATATACATAGTATCCTCACCCGCAAAGTCTAAAAATCGATAAGACTTGCGCGTTATTAAGAATTGATAGAAGGCTTATAAAATAATATTTTAACTACTGCATAGTAAAATAAAGTAAGGGGATGAAATAACCCACAGCACTGGTGGACTCTGTTGCCAAATTGGGGTGAAAAAGCAGTACGTTTTACATTGATTTAAATGGGGGACCATACGGCTTTTTACCCTCGATCTGGCAACACTGCAGTGGTGGATTCAGGAATTTGTCCTTCTCTCTCTTTCCCCAATTGAAAACATGTGTTAAAAAGGGCAAATCAGGGGCTATCACGTGATTTTCGTCCCCTTTTCTATCCTTTTCTAACACATGTGTTCTATTAGGAAAAGAAAGAGAAGGACAATTTTTTGGACTGATAAAGTCCTGTAGCCTCATAGGCGGTGGACGCGTTAATGACTAATCCCTCATCATTCCGCAAGTTTAATCACGTAAATTGTTGTTCGTCGCATTAACCTAAATTGCTATTGCTCATGAAACCGCCCGCCTTACTCTAGGGGGTTTATCTCAATCAAAATAAAATCACCATTGGTATTTACCTAAATTTTGTCTACTCTTATCCCTTTCAAACCTGAAAATAGTTTTGGTTCAGGAACGAATTTTTGACCATCGCAGCTGATCTGGACAAAATTTTCTCTCATAAAACAATATGCATATCATAGTTTAATTTTCTATATAATATTCTATGATATTCAGATGTACTTACAATGAAATGTACACCATTTATGAAAGGGTTAAAAAACCCAAACGTGTGTTTCCTTCGTCAGCGAATCTCAGCATTTTAATCACACCTGTGCGACGCTGCGTTTTTCCAACTCGAAGCACGCACGGGACAATATTTACGAGCTCAAATCGATCATAAATACTAATTAACTTGCATAGATCATTCTCATTCGGATCGAACGAGGCAGGAGGCAGTCGATCTATACTCGCCGCCATCACCACAACAACCTCCCCCTCCCATCCACTACCCCCTCCCATCCACTACCCCCTCCCACCCGCTAATCCCTCCCTCCCTCCCTCCCTCCCTCCCTCCCTCCCTCCCTCCCGCCCTCCTTCTCACTCTTTCAGACTCTCTCATCAGACGCGACGGTCTCCGCTCCTTATGTACTTATTATACATTCACATCTTCTATGGTTTTACGTTACTACGTTACGTTACGTACGTTGTGACTTACGTAACGTAACGTAGTAACTTAACGCAACGTGTACCTACTCTTTTTTATCTCCTCCTCCTCAGAAATCGCATCAACGTCACACTCACACTACCGTCGACGTCTGTCGATCATAAAAACATAAAAGCTAACAAACTAACACATGCTATTTTGAAAGATCTCATGCATAGAAAATGTCGTCTGGGAGTTTGGTCACCTCTGCGTCGAAGGATGATGAGGTCCAGTGCTGCCGTTTTGCGTATAATTAATGACATTTTTTAATGGGGCTCTTGCAAAAGTTTGCTGTAGGGGATTGAAGAGTTGATTCTTGCATAAAAACCTGTATAAATGAAGATGAATATACTAAAAAAATCACGAAATTCACTCTCAGAATTGGGCTTATTGTCGGAGAGACGCAGGTATCATGAGAGGTTCCTATCTAAATGGAGACATACCTATGTGTTTCCGTAGAAAAATTGACATAATAGACAGGAATCTCCCATGATACCTGCGTTGAACCGCCATTACAAGACTTGCCGTTACAGCAGTTATATGAGTTTATTTCCGAATTTATGAGACCATAAGACTATCTTAGTGAGATTTCCGTGATTTTCGCTGGTTGCATCAGATTGGACTATATATTCATTTGATCACAGCACCCGTTTGTGAGAGCCCCATTCACCGACGATTCCACCGATTAAGAAAAGATTACGCATCTCATTTCAGTGCATGACTGTACTGCACGAAAAAATACTAATCTGTAATCTTTTCTCAACCGGCGGAATCATCGGTGAATTGAAAAATACTATTGATTAGACGCAAAACGGCCGGCAGCTCTGAAGGTGTCATTTTTAAAGACTGAGAGACTATGAATGAACGCATTGATTGTTGACTTTCGATGATTTGATCACGTGTAGAGATTCAACATCCACCGTGCGGAACAAGGAACTAGGTTGAATTTCCTTCGGTGATAAAGTTATTGGGACAGGAATTTATTTCCTTTGGGTATGAAATGCACATGAAACATGAAATGCACATGAAACATGAAATGCACATGAAACATGAAATGCACATGAAATTTGACCATAACCAGATATTACCCCTATGTTCAAAGCAGTGGCCTAACTAATATTTTGTTCTTAAATTGGAGAAAAATTTACTCTTTTTTGGTTAATTTTCTCCTTCCCCAATAAATAATCCCCGCAATAACTATCTATCTATGCGCTCAAAAATCTTTGCAAATTTCTTCAAGATTAAAGTAGATTCCGAAGATTATACACTTAAAATTTAGAAGCGCGCGCTCGCTTGGCGACCAAAAAAAAAAATTATACAGCGAAACGATTATTGATGCGTGAAAACTGCGGAGTCCACTCCACTCCCGGGAGGGAGGAGGTTTTCCCAGAAATCCCGAACTAGTTTTTCTTCCTCGGAAAAAATTATCCATGGGATCACCTGTGACTCCTGCGACGTTTGGTATCGCAACTATATCTTCCACGATACGGTTAGTGATTCTTTTTTTTTTTTTTTCATTCTTTAAGTTTAACCGTCTTCGTCTATTTCTTCCTCCCCGTAAACTCTATTGTGTTCCATTTGCAGATTTCGGACGCTGATCTCTAAATCCGCTCCGAGGTGATATGACCTATGAACACTGAACAGTGTTGCCGAGTTGAAATGATGACAAAAGCGCCATTACACAAATTATGAGGCTGCTGCATGCTGTTCTTATAGATGATTTCGGATAGGCGGTACTAATGAAAAAATCGGCGATAAAAACGGCACGAAATCGATCCGTTATCTTGTGGAAATGTTTTCAAAGGAATGGTAACGTAATTACTCAGGTATCATGGTGGTAGTCCCCTCTAGGTTTTCATTTCCTCCATGGTAGTGAAGGACTCTAGTTGTCTATCTATCTATCTATCTATCTATCTATCTATCTATCTATCTATCTATCTATCTATCTATCTATCTATCTATCTATTTATCTATCTATCTATCTATCTATCTATCTACAATTATATTTATATCTCTTAGTGTGCTGAGCCTTGAGTGATGTAAATTTTTACTGCCCTAAATTGAACTAAAAAGTAAGTAGTAGAGGAAGAATAAAGACGGAGTAGAAGAAGAAGAAGAAGAATAATAATAATAAAAAAATTAAATTAATAAAAATGAATGTTTGGGAATTTCAAAAATGTGATCCTTCATTTATCTATAGAAAAAGTTTGCAACAGTGCCTTTGCTTCCTTTTTTTACTGCGGCTACGGTCACACCAAACATCGATCAGTTAACTATTGGTACAGGAAAGTAGTGGTTTTGCCTGCCCTGCTATTGAAGGCGCATATTTTGATTATAAACGTATCTAGCTTCATTTACATGACCAATAATACATCACTGAACTTCTAGTGGTACCGTAGTTGTGCTTCATAAATATGTCACACCAAACACAATATGGAGTAGGTAACTATTGGTACATGTAAGTCGTGGTTTTGCCTACCCCGTTATTGAAGGCGCAAATTTTGATTATAAACGAAACAGACTAGCTTCATTTAAATGGCCAACCATACACCATTGAACTTTCAGTATAGCACCGTGACTGTTCTCCATAAAAATGTCCATGGAAATTTTAAGGAACACAAGTCAAACATCTCACACGTAAACATGGGTGCGACAGTTTGATTCAGAAAGATCTGTGTCCAGATTTGGCAACGCCATTCTGGTCGCTCAGCGTTCATCTGTCCAGGCAAGCCGTGAATCGAAGGATCCGCTCGATTGCACACACTGATTTCGGGAATAATGACCCTCCCAACATGATTTTTGCTCCTCATTCCAGTGTTAATCTGTGGATCATTCTTTCTTGTTTTTTCTAGCAATGGCAATGACATCAAAGTAACACTTTACGCTCGCCTCTCCCCCTTACTTCACATCAATTATTGTTTTTCTTGTCTTGCGATGCGTCAATGTTTCTCCCTTTTATTTGATTTTATTTTATTTTTGAAACTTAGACTACCGCAGTAATTTACCCATAGATAGACTGTTTATGACAGATGATTTGCGCGTCTCTAATTCTTAATCTTAAGACTCCGCTTTTGAGGTTAGTGAGAGGGAGGTTTTATAAGTCCGTGCTTTACTCTTCAATATCGATAGTGTAAATAATTGTTACTGGGTACGACGCCACAGATTTTTTTTTTTTCATTTTGCATGAAACCCTGTAAATGTGAAAAAGGGTTAAAAAATACGTAAATATGATGCAAGGATGTTCTTTTGGATATTATTCGGCATAAGGCCATTTCTGTGTAAAAACATGATTGATTTAGCCGTGAGAGTCCAAGTATCGAAACAAACCACCGAAAATCTCTGCGCCATCGCAATACTTTCTCAATTTTTCTAACTTAGTTAGAGTGAAAAAGTAATAATATATTAATTAATATGTGCTGAGCTCTCACTCAAGTGCCGTGAGTGGCTATATATACCGAGGTGATATAAATAGCTCGTAGATACCATCAACCATTAGGTAAAGGGTAACATATATTGCACCGATAGTGAAGAGGTGGAGATCGCGGGAAGATAGCAGCGGTGCTGAAAAGAATCTTTTTGCAGGTGACATAAGCTGAATCGTGCTTCACTGCTTCAAGACAAGCTCTCGCGCGAGATTGAGTTTCTATCTCTTTTGAAGTCACTTGAACGATCCAAAGCCCGACACCGCATATAGGTGAGAAACGCACGACACTGGTCTAGTTGAAACGAAACTTATCAGACGGTGTTAGAAGACAAGTAGTGATAAAGAGTGAAGAAGAGAGGGAGAGAGAGAGAGAGAGAGAGAGAGAGAGAGAGAGAGGGGGGAGAGAGAGAGAGAGAGAGAGCGGGAGAGTGATAGAAAGAGAGAGAGTGAGAGAGAGAAAGAGAGTCAGACAGAGAGAGACAGACAGAAAGACAGAGAGAGACAGAGAAGAGAGAGAGAGAGAGAGAGAGAGGAGAGAGAGAGAGAGAGAGAGAGAGAGGCAGAGAGAGAGGCAGAGAGAGAGAGTGGGAGAGAGAAAGAGAGCGGGAGAGTGATAGAAAGAGAGAGGGAGAGGGAGAGGGAGACAGAGAGAGAGAGAGAGAGAGAGAGAGAGAGAGAGAGAGAGAGAGAGAGAGAGAGAGAGAGAGAGAGAGAGAGAGAGAGAAACTCCTGGATCCATTTGCCGCCGCGCCAATGTGAGTCTTCTCTCTTCTGTTCGAATTTTTTGGTGGCTTTTAGAGATAAGCTGCGCTCTTGAGCTCTTGCTTGCAAATTGAAGATAAATAGAACTAATTTCATAAAATTTGTGCAATGTACGCTGACCCACTCCCTAAGCCCACCTCCATTCCCTCACAGACCCTCAATTCATTGCATAAATTTTAGGTGCCCCCAAATTCTTCCGGTCTGTCACAGACAAACTACATGAGAGTGCTTAGCTTTCGTGACGAGTCTTTCGGACACCAATTAATTAATAGCGACCTCATCCTCTTCATTCAATAACCTATAAAAATCAAATGAAATCCGGTTTCGAAAGGAAATCCTTCTTCAATTGCGCAGTATAGTTTTCAAATATTTTAAACAGCTCTTTAAAATTTACTTTAAGTTTTAAAACTTGCGCATTTGTAATGTTTTTCCGTCCATATCCTGGACAGAGATGCATCACATTTAAATTCTTGAGGATGTGATCAAGGTTTATCTCATTAATTACTTTTTCCCCCGACTCATGTGTCCGTCCCCATTCTAGAGTGCTCGAACGGTCAGTTGAGGTGTTTAATCGTGTCGGAAAAGGAGGACAAGTCGACGAGACAAATACAGATCCAGCAATCTGGCAACTGTGAATTCTTTTCATTTTAATGTCTGAAAAACAATCGATTAGTGAAAAGACCACAGCCCCCTCAAGAATCAATTGTTCCTCATACATTTAAGTGGACTTAAGAAAAGTATAACATATATTACTTAAGGTATTAAGTACATCAGTGGAACAGCGTGTGATCTGAGTTAGGTTGCATTTTTGTTTTTCATAAAATTCTTGAAAAATATCCCATTATTTGTGGGGTTTTCACAGTTTAGATTAACAATATGCAACTTTGCCAGTGTACATCTGCACACTGGCGTCGCGTGCTATTTGGCAACACTGAATTCTACCCATTTAAACTCATGTAAAAGGTCGAATTCAGGGGGTGCACAGTGCACAAGGAAAATTCGATATATTTAAGGGGTTTAAATGGAGGAGTCGCATTGTTGCCAGATGGCACGCGACGCCGCTGGCAGATGTATAACGAGTGTAATTTTTCCACTTCTTTTTATGTATTTTTTTGCGCATTCAACAAAAATGAACCATTAAACAAATAAAACAAACATCGCTCAACCCAATCAAATATGCTCACATTTTACCAAATCACCCCCATACTAGATTACAATTGTTAATTTATGATCTAAATTGCGTTATTTTAATGAACCCGTTTAATTTAAATTTTCGATGAAAGGATCTGACAGCTGAAATTGTGAAAACCACGCCAATAAAATAAAATGCACGTTTAAATTTCAATCTGAATGGTTGGACATCATGAAATAAAGAGTGACAGAGCTGGCGCTGTTGTATGAAGCTTCGTCAAAAAGATTAATGCAGGTTTCGGGCTTTGTCCTGTGACCAGCGGAACTCCCTCACCTATCTCTGTTTCAACAAAACAAAAGAATTTATAATATCATAACAATCCTCTAATGTATGACCAAAAAAAGCACAGGGATCAAAGAATGGGTTGAAAAAATACGGGTTGGTGAGGGGGTCGAGTAATGTTCCAGTCACAGTTATACCGTATACGTATGCAGAAAGAAAGAGGGTGAGGAGAGAAGAGAGAGGGAGAGAGAACGACAGAAAGAGATAGAGAGAGAGAGAGGCAAAGGGAGGGAGAGAGAGAGAGGGATAGATATTCTCGCCGCACCCCTCACAGCAAGGGTGAGAAACCCTTTTTTATGTTAAGGTCCAAAAGTTTTTTTTTTTTTTTTTTTTTGCATGAACCCGTAATTAATAAACGCAATGAATGCTTCACGTAAGAAGATGCATACAAAATAGTGATGGCGCACTAATGAATGGAGAGGTTTTCACCCTTTGTATCGTTAATACGTAATACTCGTGGGTCCAGAGGTTTAAAAACAATGCCTTTGTCCTGCGTAGCCTTCATGAGATCACAATGGCCCGTGGGTATACCGCCAAACTTTTTTGGGCCCTAAATCACTCGGGTAACCGCTAAAGCCTTTGTGCTGAAGCAGCTTTTTATGAATCATTTCACACTAGCTCAAAAATTAAACACTCATTTAACGGGGTCTAAAAAAAAAAAAAACAGTTTTTTGACCAGGGCTTGTTTGCAAGCTCGACACTGCTTTTGTTTTAAAAATATTAAAGCGTATAACTGTGTAAGTGATTCTTGCTAGCCCTACTCAAATATTGCATATTCATATTATTTTTTTTGAAGTTTTTTCCCCCTCTCTCGATTTTTTTCTTCGGTCAAATGGGGTTTTTTTGTTTACTTTTTTGAAGTTACACCTCTCATACACCGACATCCTGCTTGTACTGTTGACACGTAATAAAAATGACGCACATTAATTTTTATTCTGATCACTATGTCATAGAGTGATTATAAAAATTTGTCTCAAAAATTTGAGATAAATTACCCATGGAGGATTCGGCTTTGTCCGACATGTTTGTTGATCAATTGTCCTCTTCACCTAGTTTTTTCAGACAGGAATAATCCTATCAACGAATATTAATATCCTTAGTTCTCTTCTTTGTCCCTTATTTTTTTTACCTGTTCTATTGGATTGCAGGCGTTTCAGTAAGAGAAAATCTGAAACTTCTAAAATATTTTGGACCCTTTAAAAAAAATAAAAATTCTTAAAAGTGCACTGAAATAAAAATAGTACGGCGCTCAGACTAATAATTACATGAGTGAAATTTGCTCCAATTTATTTATTGGTTGTTAACTGAAAAAAAGATTACCAGAAGCATGACGATATATTTGAGCCTCTGTAAGGGATGGTACAATTACCAGAATTCTTGCTTTTGTACCATAGTTCTTGAAAATGTTGAGGAAATTCTAGTTGTATAACTATATTCTGGTATATTGACTCCAGAATTTTTGGTCAAAGTACTGGTCTTTCTGTACTGGTTGTGCTTTTCGTAAGTAATTTTACTAGAATTTAGTAATTCATTTTTTTTTCAGTGTACAGTTCGCGAATAAAGCAATATCGGTAGAATCCTTAAATCTTGGCTCAGGTAGGCCACCCTCAATGCTTAAACTTATTGAAATAATTAGTGCAGGCTGCCTACCTTCAGCGAAATTTAAGGAGTCAACTGACAATGTTTAATAATTCATTGACAGTGCTTTTGTCTCAGAAAAACCTCATGTTGAATATCAGCCCTGGTCCGAAAATCTAAATCTCCTGCTATGTTTCTTTTCACCTGCCCTAAACACTTTTTCCAGAGTTTGAGATTTTTGTTTCAAAAATTCCTTCATTCTAATGTTTTGCATAGTAATACTTTATTATTATGCTTGACTCAGAGGTTAAAACTTTCGTGACAAAATCTATAAGTGTACGGTCCAGTTATTACCCTTGATAATTTAAAAGATTCCAGACGTGGATCAAAATCGAAAAGGGTGGGACAAATTCTCGAATATAAACCGCCCGATTGTTTGAAACTGGCCTATCAGTGGCGGCTTGTGAAATTAATTCAGCAACACTGCTCATCCACTCAATTTGAAATCATATGTCCGATAATCGATTCTATATAGTGAGGCAGCACATCAAAAACAGTCGATTTTTGTTCATAGGTTCAAATGGAGGGAAAGCATAGTTGCCAAACTGCTCGAGCCGTCACTGGGGCCTATATTCATTGTGATGGTTTGAAATTTCTCTTCGTATTTGAATTTTCTTAAAAAGAGAGCTGACCGATAAACATGCATGCATGCACTTTTAACAGTATTTGTATGTATCATGAAGGACACAAAACATTTGCACAAAATCGTATCCATTGGTACACTTAAGTTAAAAAATTAAAATGCAGAAAGAAATTTTGAATCATCACGATGGAGTGAGGTTAGGTTCTTTTGAAACTACATAGGGTTTATTTTATAATGTGTATATAACATCATGCTTTAAAGGATTCGTTTCCGCATGACGTGATTAAGCATTTTTCGAGTAATTTACGCTGACTAAAGGCATAATTTTTGATTGGCGCTCTTTTAAATTGCCCATGTCGTTGCTTTTATTCAAAATCTGTTCAAACTTTTTGGCGAGCGCGTCTTGCAAAAGACGGATGGAAACATTTCGAACACACATAATAATCCAGGTTCCACTTGAATTGCCTCATCTGTCGTTACTTTACTCAGAGATCTATTGTGTCCTGTCATAAACGCACATGTGAACCATCACGAATTATTTCATAAAAATTTTTACTCAAATCATGGCGAAAGGGTAGCACGGTCACAATAACCCTCGGCCCTGGCCCTATAGCCTTGGCCGGGGCCGCTGGGGTCCGTGTATAAATCAACCGATCAAAATTAAAAGAAAACAACATCGGCGCAATGGCTATTATTACGTATGAAAAATGGGTATTTTGAAAATGCAAATAAAATACCAGTTCCGCGCGGAAGGGACGAGTCCTTTGACTGTGAGGCAAGCGAGTGAGCTACAGGGTCAGGGTATCGGATCCGAGGATCCGCACGCCTTGGACCCGCGGGACCCCTTCCGCAGGGTGACGTGATGCATAAAAAAGTGTTTCATAATAACTAGCAACAATCCGTACCCTTTTTTATCTATAACTTAAATGTGTATGTAAAAATGACAGAGAGATAGAGAGTCAGAGAGAGATAGAGAGAGAGAAAGAGAGAAAGGGAGAAAAAGAGAGAGAGAGAGAGAGAGAGAGAGAGAGAGAGAGAGAGAGAGAGAGAGAGAGAGTTATTGAGAGAGGGAGAGGGATATGGGGAGTGTGATGAGGGAGAGAGGGGGGTAGAGGGGGAGAAAAGGCCCACCATAATTTCATTTATTACGCTGCTTAGCATCTCTCTGCAATCCACGGAATCGTCCGTCCATCGCAGCGCTCCGTCAGTCTTCTTCGCCCTTCCGCGAACAATGCGGATTGTGACAAGCATAAAAAATGAAATTAACATAAATATAATCCTTTCAAAAAAAAAGTTAACAAATTAAAACATTCACCCCTGAGAGGATACAGGATACAGGTCGCGGTATTGGTTTGCGCATCTTTTTTTTTTCCTTTCTTCCTTGCCCGCAGGGTGCAAGCCTCACCGGACAAAACCCGCAGGTAAGAATCCTGTCCGTCGCGCTGCGCTGTCCCTTCTGCCAAAGGGAGGAAGGAAGGATTTGAGCGAAAGGATTCTTCCATCTACGATCCGACCAACTCTTTTTTATATTTTCAAAAGCTTTTTTCTCGGCCATTTTCTCTCTCTCTCTCTCTCTCTCTCTCTCTCTCTCTCTCTCTCTCTCTCTCTCTCTCGCACACACACACATACTCTCGATCTTGATCTGTTGTTTACCGCCAGGCAAATCCAGCTGCTTCAATTACGTGAGTCCGCTTTACGCATGGACATGTCCTTTTTTTTTCTCAGAGGGATTTGTTTTTTATGTCTTATACTACTTTTTTCATCCTTCATTCATGGGCTGCCTTCATCATGAATGACTCAAGACAAGAGCTCTTACACAGGTTGGTCCAAATTCCGTATCATTCATCGATGGGTGTAAAGATAAAATTATACGTCGATGGGGGAAAAAATGCACTCTTGGCATTCTTAGAAAGTTACAGGCTTATGCGTAGCTACAAACGCTTATGAATATATCTAGGTAGCTGTTAGAAACAAGCTATTTAACAATAGTTAACATTGTAACAGCTAATTTTTATTATTATTCCGGACCAATGTCATCACTCGTCAACAGACTAAAAACTATCGGTTTAACGTTGGATCAAATGATCAGCACGCTGGCCCATCATATGCAGGCAACCTAAAGAAAAGCTTGGGGGGGGGGGAGGAATAAGGTAATGAAGACGGGAGTGTATTTTGTTCTTATACTTACTAGAATTCACAAATCTCACACGTTCTCGAAACCGAAACGGGTCGTGACAATTACTTACTTAATCACCGCTCACTCATGCAATTACGCCGTTTTCACTTGACCACGGAGGAACGGCTTCTTCAATTCTTCATGGCTCTCATCACATTAAAGCACCCGTAGACCCACACTCTTGTTGCTCGCGGACGTGCTAACTTAGTCCACCGTAACACGGATTTCGACACCGCCGCAACATGGTTTGAGATCGAAAAAAAGTGGCCAAAAATCAGTGGAAAAAGTTTATCAAAAATCATCGTTTTGGACCCTTTCGAGCTTAATTTACAACTCTACAGTGACACTCCTGGGTTCAAATTACTTATTTAAAATGTTCTCTGGGATTAAGATTGTATTGAAAGTTTTTAAATGATAAATTGATTAGAAATTCACTTTATGATTTTCGGCCACTTTTTGAGGATCTCAGACCATAGTGCGCCGCAACCACCTGCCTCACAACGGTCTGAGTTCGAGCAAAAAGTAGACAAAAATCAAAGTCATCAAAATAATCAACACGACCTTTTGAGCTATTAAAGCTTTCCTATTTTCAATTCTAGGTTGATAAAATCATTCTCTGCGGTTAAAATTAGTCTGAAAAGTTAATAGAAATGAGAAATCGACGAGAAATTTACTTCAATGGTTTTTGGCCACTTTTTGATGATTCTCAGACTATGGTGCGCCTACCTGACTACAGTTTATACCTCCTCCACCTCCGTTAGGATGATAAAAAATGATATCACCAGATCTTATCCTTATCGCGCCTGCTTTTGTCCCCCTCGTCAAAAAACGAGAGTCCTGACTCCTGAGTCCTGGATACTCTCGGGCAAGTTTCTATCGGCGCGCGGCGAGAAGAGTTTAAAATATCTGTTTTAAAAAGTGATGGGGGGGGGAGCGGTGAGGTTAGGGTGGGAGCCCAATTAATCGCTAGCCGGTAATGAACGAAGTTGGCGAAGAAGGGGGAGGAGGGGGAGGAAGGGGAGGAGGGGGAAGAGGTGAAGGAGGAGGAGGTCCATCCATAAGGTCTGTAAACAAGGCGAGGAAGGACCAGAACCGGAGGACCATCCTGTGGCCCCTGTCCATGAACTGCATGGCTCGGTGAAGTCGAGATGTGTTAAATGTACCAGGAGCACCAGAGAGTAGCTATAGCTATAGCTAACGCGGAGGTGACAGCGGCGACGCGACGCGACGGTAGCCGCGGAGTAATTAGCGTGAAGAGCGATGGACGGTAGAGTTCGGGGGACTTCAAAAAAAAAAAGAAGAAAAAAAAGAAAGAAAAAGAAAACGTTGACACTTCACGGGCGGTGGATCGTCACTCGACGCGCGCGCCGCGCTGCTCTGCGTGAAGCGAACGTCGCTCAATATCGAAGCTGTGACCGCTCGCTGTTGCCGCTGCGTTCGTGAATTTAGCCCCCCCCCCCTTCCGCAACTCGATTGCACATTTTGACCATGTAAATGTTAGCTTCATCAGCAATGCTACCTCATAGTTTCATCGGGGGCGGCGGGGAAGTTGCCCTCTGAAAAATGAAGGGAAGGGGGCAACATTAACAAAAAATAAAATAAAAAAAAAATAAAAAAATAAAAAAAAAATAAATAAAATCGAAAAATTCATTCAGTATTTCTGCGATTGAAATTGATATTAAAAAGTTAAAATATAAGTGATACATTGATGAGAATTTTATTTACAAATTTTTGGCCAGTTTTTGACAATCTCAGACCGCATGTTCATAATCCGCCGTTGTACTATCGACGAATTAAAGATTGTCGCGAGATTTTCACACATTCACCGTTATGGGTGAGAATGTGAGACTAACCTACACAGTGGCGCACCGAGAAATTTACCTTGGGGGGGGGGGGGGGGGGGGGGGGTGTGGTACGACTCAAACTCCGGGGGGTCTGGGGGGTATGGAATATCCATCAGGACAAGAGGGGGGGGGTCCGGGGGCCCTCCCGCGGAAATTTTTTTTAATTTTCGTGACCTTCAGATTGAATTTTACGGTACTTTTATGTACAGTAAAATTGAAATGCTCAAATATATTTTCGATTTTGCTGAATGAAATCTTTGCTCTCGACTCATAATTGGAGGGAGAAGAGTCAAGTGGAATGTGGTTGAAGGATCCGTGGAATATTCACCGAGGGGTTCACCGAGAGGAGGGGTCTGGGGGCTCTCCCCGGGAAATTTTTTTCAATTTTCCTGACCTTCGAATCGAATTTTACGGTACTTTCATGTACAGTAAAATTTAAATGCTCAAATATATTTTCGATTTTGCCTGCGTGAAATTGTTGCTCTCGACTCATGATAATTGGAGGGAGAAAAGTCAAAAGGAATGTGGATGAAGGAGCCTTGAAATATTCACCGAGGGGTTCACCGAGAAGGGGGTCTGGGAGCCCTCCCCCGGAAAATTTTTCAATTTTCCTGACCTTCAGATTGAATTTTACGGTACTTTCATTACAGTAAAATTGAAATTTTCAAATATATTTTCGATTTTGCCTGCCTGAAATCGTTGCTCTCGACTCATGATAATTGGAGGGAGAAGAGTCAGAGGATAATATGGAATTTGTTCACCTTGAATTCCCTTCCTAGCTGATCACGATTTTGTTCTTTCTCTTTCTTCTATTTGTGAAGGAACCACATTCTCTCTCTCTCTCTCTCTCTCTCTCTCTCTCCCTCTCTCTCCTTCCTTTTCTTTTGGGCTTGGGGGGGGGGGGGGGGTTAACCCTAAAATCCCCCCTTCGGTGCGCCACTGAACCTGCAACGGCTTTCCCGCCCCACCCACACTGTCCTTTCACCCGCAAGGTGTGAGGAGTATGAAGAGTGGCCGAACCAGAACCTTGAAGGCAAAACTTAGCTCGTGAAAATCTCGTGACAATTTTTAATTCGTTGATAGTACAGTCACATTAGATTTTGTCTTCGATTCATTTTCTTTTCATCACTTGCGTTCATTTATTGTCAGTTTGGCAACGTTGTGACGTGACACGATGAGACCGATGCGATGACGTCCGGTGCGGTGGTTGCGTTACGTTGGTGTCCTCCATCTCTGCCGCGGCCTCTGACCTTTGCCAAGGAAAATCTGTCTCTGGAGTGAGTTGATTGGCTCTGATCGGTCGCTCGGTGATCAACTGGGACGGATGGACCGCAGCGTTGCCAGATTGGAGTGAAAAAGCCGTATTTTTTACATTGGTTTAAAGGGGGAAAATACGGATTTTTACCCTCAATCTGGTAACACTGCGGGATGGACGAATGGACGGACGGACGCTGTCACGTCAGGAGCAGGGGCAGCTGGAAAATCCAGAAGTTGGGGGAGGGGGCTCAGCGCGGCGCTGCGTGTGTGCAGTGTTGCGTTGCGCGCCGCAAACTTGATGCATCATCCGATTCCATTTTTTATACTTTGGACCTTACTTATACTGTCAACATCACTCCTTCATCTTCCCCTTTCCTTCCTCTTTGATCCTCTTCTTGACTTCTTGAAACAGGATTTCGACAAAGGAGCAAGGAGCAGGGAACAGGGAGGGAAGGAATCAGCCAAGACTGACGACCTTCTTCCCCGTTTTCTCGCCTCGCTAGTCGCGTCCACCAATCGCTGACACGGCCTGGACCTTCGCCGATCGAATGGATCTTCGTCCGATTGAGGAATATTTATTTTATTTATTTGTTTATTTATTTTGTCTCTATTCTCCTCAAGTAGGTTTGATGGTAGCATCCCCTCTGCGGTGACTACGCGACGCCGCGCATAGGCGATGACCAATGGCGGCTCGTGCTACTTGGCAACAATGTCTTCACTCCATTTGATTGCATGTAAAACAATCGATTCGAAAGTGAAACAGCGCTTCACCAGCAATCGATTGTTGGACGTAGGTTCAAATGGAGTGAAGACATTTTTGCCAAGTAGCACGAGCCGCCACTGGCGAAGACAGAAATGGGGCTCTTGCGAACTTTTGCCATTAGTAAAATGAATACTTACCAGCAAAAATCACGAAAGAACATTCTAAAATTCAGAAATAAACTTCAACTTTCACTATACCGAAACAAAAAAAGATTTTTCTACTGTCTCAAGTTAGATAAGAATATCCCATGATACCTGCGTAGTTTCGCCATTGATTTCGATTCTGAGAGTAAATTTTGTGATTTTTTAGTGTACTCTAGTGTGAGAAGTGGAGGTCTGTTATATCAACCGGGGTCAGTGGAAATCGTTGTCATAGAAAACGACTGCTCTATTCATGTATTTATTTACTAGTTTATTTTTACCAAAAAAATTGGTCATTGTTTCTTGGCTGAAGACGGGAACAAATTCATCCTAAAAACACGAAAAGTCAGACCCTTGAAACTGCATCATTTCTATTTTCAAACTATGAGAATTAAGTTAAGTCCAACAAATGGATATTCGTTTGATTCTAATCAACCCTGCTCAAATATTTATTTTAGCTAGAGTCCCTATATATGAAAGAGTCTCGCCATACGAGGTTCCATCTCTGATTGGCTGCTGAAAAGTGAAGAAGAAGAAGGGGTCTATGAAGCCTGGAGGCGCGCCACTTGTTTACATCTTCATGGAACCATCTTCACTGCTGCCCAGCTTTGAGGAAACTTTCGGCATTTTTAGCTTGTACGAATGAAATTTGTATTAGAAATTGATGGAAATGTGTTCAGAACAGAATAAAATTCACGCATTACTTTTAAAACAGGAGTGAAGCCAACGGGTAATGGAGGTTAGGTTGATCTAACAAAGATTACTTACACACGGATACATGTATAAGTAATCTTTGATGGGAGGATCGTTGGATAAAAATGTAAACAAGAGGCGCGCCTCCAGGCTCCTCAGACACCTTCTTCTTCTTCACTTCTGTTCACGTGTCTTGACTCTTTCATATATAGGGACTCTAATTTTACCTTATTTGTGTTTTTTGTCTAAATTTTTTTCAATCGTGATTTTGTTTTTTTTTTTTTTTTTTTTTTTTTGTATACAAAACCCGTGTGACTCGACTAACATTTGGAGCCCAGTTCCGAATCGCCATCAATTTTTGTATAATGGAATATGAGCTATGAGAGTCGTAAACTCAGAGTGACCCGTTCTCTTTATCTGTTCTCAAGCGGGCATCATCATCAACCTCTCCCGTGATGACATGACGCAACAAAACGACCAGTGCGTCTGAAAGCCGCGGTCGGAACCTGACTTTTCACGAGCCAACAAGATCAATTCAGTCCATCCCTCCTTTCAAAGAGAAAATGTCAATCGAAGTCTCCACTCTCCAGTCATTACTCATTTTACGAGGTCCTCTGATTTCCTCATTTTATTATTCAATAAATTCAACGATTGCCTAAAAGTCAGTAGATTCGCCGCGTATTATTTTTCGGGGACACCAGACATCATTTCTTTCCTTTCTTCGAAGAGATAAAGAGAGAGAGAGAGAGAGAGTAAAAGAGAAGAGGTAGAAAGAGAGAGAGAGAGAGAGAGAGAGAGAGAGAGAGAGAGAGAGAGAGAGAGAGAGAGAGAAATCAGATTCAGACTGGATATTTATGCAGGGCACCTCTTTTTTGATTTTTCTTTAAACATCATAAATGAGCTCCCTATAGAGAGGCCCTCTAACATAGGATTACTATTTTTAATAAGCCCGTTTTCCTTTCTTTCTTATACGAGCTGCTGAACATAGGCGTCCCTCTCTCCTCCCATTTGAACACAAGTGTTGGAAAAGGATAGCAGAGGCCATCATGTGACTTTAGCCCCTATCCCTGCGTCCTTTTCTAACGCACGCTTTCAAATAGGGAAAGAGAGAGTTGGACAAAGTCCTGTGTCCGCCTACGCTGCTGAAGTGTCTCACCAGATAATATCACGGGCTAACCCTATGATGTCATGAAACGGCGAGTGATGGCGGGTTCAAATACTCGTCAATATCGAGTCTTTTTATGTTCAAAATTTTGAATTAATTTACTATTTGAAAAGGACCTTTTATAGCTTTTTTTTCGTCTTCAGACTGCATGATTAGATGCTCAGATGAATTTGATAGATAAAATATAGAGCCATTAAATAGAGTGTGACCTCATTAGCGTGTTCTTGTGCACTGTGCAAAAAACCATGGATTCTAAGCAGCCTGGTTCTCAGATCATAAAGTGGAAACGTAGGGTCAAAAAATGTTCAGACACGGACAAGTTTTACATGCTACATCAGAGGAATCAATTTATCGATATATACTCTTATGATGCGACGCGGTGGTGTGAGAACAGCGAATATCGTTTTTCTGCCATTTGTACCTATTTATGCAAACATGTCAATACCTGTTGGGGTCAACGAGGCGATTGCAAACTTTTGCTATCGGTGATTGAAGAGTTGATTCTTTCTTGCATAAAAACCTGTAAAAATGACGATGCGTAAGCTAATAAAAAATCACAAAATTTACTGTAAGAATCGGGCTTAATGAGGGAGTAAAGCAGGTATCACGGGAGATTTCCTATTTAATTTGAGACATAAATAACTCCGTTTTTCTGCAGAGAAAGTGACAAATTCGACAGGTATCTTTCATGATACCTGCTTAGCTCCGCCATTACGATCTGCAACAGCTATTTTCTGAGTTTATTACTGAATTTTAGACTTGGTAAGTGTGGTTTTCGCAATTTTTGCTGGTTTTTGCATCGAAGTACCTATTCATGCATTTGCTTACAGCAAAAGTTTGACAGATCCTCATTGGAATTCATAATAATTGACTCCTTTCCATAAGTTTAAATGGTTTAAATGATCGGTTTATTGCATTTCACGGAGAAAAAAATTGTGATAGAAATTACGGAACGTAGTAAGAAATTGGGGTGAAAAGAAATTCCCTTTAAAATAATAAGAATTCTCATTGCGATTCAACCAGAATTATCATTGGTCCAATTGAACGTTCTGATGATTTAGAAGAATCACAAGAAAGAATCGTTGGATCAATAAGAATTCCGGTTGAATCAATAAGAATTCTTAATATAATAAAGGGAATTTCTTTTTACCCCAACTTCTTCCTACGTTCCGTAATTTCAATCAGAAATTTTTCTTCGTGTTCACAGAGCAAAAAAACAAAAACAAAAAAAAAACTCGTGCGGTGGGAGAAGGTGGATTAAAAGCTTCTGGTGACTATTTTTTTCTCATTCGGACGAAACAACTTAATCTGTGAGAAGAAAAAAGGAGTAAGAAACAGAACTTTCAACATTAACCGGCGCATAGACAATTCAGACATGCGGTCAGCGGGAATGTTTCGCTCGAACCGCTCCTAATGAGAACCACAAGAAAACATGAGTGGGGTCATGTTATCAAGGAAACCGAACAAACGCGCTGTTTAGAAAAAGAAAAATAAGAAAGAGAGAGAGACAAAAAAAACCTACTCGAACGAAAAACTAGGAGATTGTACGAAGATTTCAGGATTCCGCAGTGATCACAGGCCAACCGCTTGAGCTCGCATAGTCGCATGTCCAGTCTAAGGGACACAGCTTTCCTCTCTTTTTGCCCATTTGATTTCATGTGTTAGAAGAAGATGGAGATAGGAGCTGTCACGTGACTTCAGCCTCCTGTTTCTATCCTTTTCTAACACATTCAGTTAAATGGGCAAAGAGAGAGACAGACAAATTCCTGGCAACGGCTGGGCTATACCAAGGGAATTGCAACAGGTCCACCTTGTGTCCACACTTGCATAACTTAAAGGAGGAGAGCTTTATTAGAGAACAAGGATGGGGGAGGTAGAGGGGCGAGGGAGGGAGGGCAGGGAGGTAGTAAAGGAGGAGAAGAGAGGGGTGATTCCTTTGGACATGATCGGAATTACTCGGATTTTTGTGAAGAGCGAGGAGTCGAGTATATTCGAGCATCCACCCGAGGCATGAGGACGGAACCCAGTGCGTTGACCACAGCCACTGACCGATAAACGGCGAACGCATCTCTATCGATCGATGGTTTTCTGACCAAAAAAATTCGAAATATTTCCCCTCACTAATTAAGAAATGACCGGTGAAACGTGGGATAGACTGGAGGGGGATTTTCGTGCATTTTTGAGAAGTGTATAGGTTTTGAGGTTCGATATACCGGAGAGATGCGCACGAACACAACATGAGATGCCACCATTGATTCGTCAGAGTGGGTCTGCATTGTCGAGTTAAGTTAACTTGCCTAGGGGTCGATCATTTACCTCATCGATAAACCGATCGTTATAGTTGTCTTTGAGGTGATGCTATTTATCCAGAGTTGTAAATCTTGGCTGTTAATGATATATGGTAACCATCGTTAAAATGCCCGTTATTTAAAGGCCATACATTGAATGACTTTGAAAACTGGGCGCGTTAACGGCAACCATATAACCATATAAGCAACAGCAAAGTTTCACAATTTTGGACGAATAGCATCACTCATATACGATTTAAACGATTGGTTTATCGATGAAGTAAAGTATCGGCTCCCAGTCCCAGGTTCGTTCAACAAGCTATAGAAGGGTTTTCTGGGACGTCCTGTTGAGGTATCATGGAGTTAAACATGATGGAAATCTTTTTTGGGAAATTTTCACATCTCCGGCTCGGTTTGTTTGGCCGCCTTCATTTTAACCTTAAAAGTTTGAAAGAAAAAGTTGTGACAAATCCATTTAAAATTGGTTTGAAATGGAAGAGAAAGTGTTTTGGAGTGGCTATCTGGACACGGGAATTGATATCACTGTTTCGTTTTGGAAATTTTGCATTTGCAAGATGAAATATAAACCGACTCATAACAGAAAACAAGCAAATTTCTTCTCACCTGTACAGTTGTATTAGTATTATATATTTGATCCGAAAGCCACTTTAAAATACTTGCACTTTGATTTAAAATCCATTTCCACGAAATTAATTACAATTTTTGATTAACTGTTATGATTGAACAAACCAGAAACAAGCTGTCTATATGCTGCCTCACTTTGGGATAGGACCAGTGGCGTCGCGTGCAATTTGGCAACAATGTATTCTATCCATTTAAACTCATGTAAAAGATCGAATGCAGGGGGTGCACAGTGCACAAGGAAAATTCGATATATTTAATGAGTTTAAATGGAGCAGTTGCATTGTTGCCAGATGGCACGCAACGCCACTGGATAGGACTATTAAGTTACGGTGGAACCTCTCTATGGTTATAGCTTGCTGGGTTCGTCAATAACTACAAATTTAACATATGAATCACAAAATGTAGAGGAATAATGAAAGAGGTGACTGGTCAGTGGTCACCCCAGCTATAGAGCCTTTTTAAAGGTTTTCTTAGGAACAGCTCCATGATAGAAAGAAGTCGGAGGTATTTACAACTACATTATTTGATAACAGCAAATGAAAATCAACCCCCCATCTCTCTCTCCCTCACTCTCTCTCTCTTTCTCTCTCTCCCTCCCTCTCTCTCTCTCTCTCTCTCCACATCTGACCGCGTAAGTTAGAAAATGACAGGTGCACGTGCATTTGAATGGACGAAAGGAAGAGAAAAACGAACTACTAGATTCTCTTCACTTTAATTTTTGATTGCATACCTAAGCAAACGATAGTATCAGGAAGCTGGATTTTCGCGAGAGCGTTCTAAACCGTCCTTGGATGCCTCTAAACGCAACCGCGATTGGTTAAAATTCAAAGTGATGATCTCAAAAGTCAAAACATCATACGACGCGCGTTGACCGATCCGCTGATGAGACTTGATGAACGTTACCAATTGCCAATTTTTTTTTTGAAACCGAATTCTCTCACTTTTACCTTCTTCCAAATTGAAAAAAGCAGAGTGTTTTGCTGCAATCTGGCGACTCAGCGAGACCATTCTAAGCTACAAAGAGCCGCGACTGAGTAATTAAATGAGGAATCTTCGTGAGAAGTCATCATAAAAAAAAAAAAAAAAAAAAAAATACTCGTAAAAAATACTTATGAGCAGAACCTGCGCTTAAGGCAAACAGGTAGTTGATTTGGACGTATTCCTATGAATAATTCAGTGATCAGCCGTTTTGGCTGATTAAATAATATTATTTGATCTGAGCGATCCATTGGGTGGTTAGTTCCGTTTCTTTGAGTTTTTCTGATCCACATACGCAGCTTCCTTTTATGTCAAGAGGCGTCGCATGCAATTTTGCAACATCGTATTTCCTCTGCTTCAACTCATGAAAAAGGTCGATCCATTTAAATCCATGTAAAATATCGAATTCGGAGGTGTTCACTAAACACCATATAGTTCGATCTTTTTCATGAGTTTAATTGAACAAACTGCAAGGTTTCCAAATTGCACGCTACGCCACTGCTCGCTTTGTGTATTGATTTTTTTTGCGAGGAAAAACATGGTTCTGTTAAAAAATTATTACGTTTTGAAGTACTGAGGGTAAAAACCGAGCGCATCTGAAATAAATGGTGACCCGTATTGTGTCTCAAATTTTGGTTGATATTTGAATATGCATGCACTTCCAATAACTGTGTTTACAGGTGCGTCTCTTAATATTTGTTGTTATGCAACCTAAACAGACCCAGCAAGTACACAAAGTGTAAAGGGCAGTGTTGCCATAAGTGGCGGGAAATTCAAAACTTTTACTCTGAGTGTAAGTTAAATGGGAAAAATTCGTATTATGATGTACGCAAAACGGCAGCCCTGGTAGAGGATTACGTCGTTGCCATGGCATGGCCATGGGCGGAAACAGGAACTTATTGTCTTTCTCTCTCCCCTATCATTTAAACGCGTGCATTAAAAAAGGACGGAGATGGGGGCTAAAGTCACGTGATGGCCCCCTTTCCTATCCTTTTCTAACACACGTGTTCAAATGGAAGGAGAGAGAGAGAGAGAAAGACAAATTCCTGTCTCCGCCCATGTGCCATGGTTCCTTTCCCAACTATTATCTTGACTGATACGCAACTTGTAATATTTGTCTATGAGTATCACCATGTGCCTTGCCATGAACTATATAAAATGTATGCTTTTGTAAAAATCTAGTGCAAGTGACTCATTAGTGATTATACACATTTATAGATAAAAAATCGATGTCATACAATTGAAACGATTGAGAGCGTCAGGTATTAATTAGAAAGCAGAGTTGGGCAAATAGGACTGTAATCGATTACACGATTACTATAAGTAATCGGTAATCGTCAAACCTTTGGATGGTAATTAAATTTATTCTTCACGAATAAATAGTAAAGTTTAGGGTCTTTTCGATCAGATATAATTCTTCTGAAAGTTGTAAAAAATCCGCCCTGATTATCATAAAATTACTCTCCGAAAAAAAGACGATTACGATTACTCGGTAATCGTGTAATCAATTACCACCCCCATTTGCCCAACTCTGGTAGAAATTAGGATTTTAAGGCAAGCAAACACTATACTAATGACAAGCGAGCACAAATATGTTGATTGTGTAAGAATGATTATAATCCTTCACAAATTATACAAGACGTCATTCATCATATTCACTGACGTTTATCAGGTGGTTTTTGCGTAAGCATGAAGAGTGTCTTTTGTTCTTTTGTGGAGTTGTAATACTATTAGCTATGGCCTTTTAGAAAGCCATGTAAAAGTTTGGATTTGACAGTTTTCTGAAATAAAGCTGTTCAAAGCGTCATTTTTTCAATCAAATTGCGGTAAGTTATTGGCGTCAACTCCAAATTCGAATCAGTTCGTGTTTTTTTACGAAGTAAATATATTATGTGCTTCAAAAATTGAGAATGTACTTGGGATCACAAATATCCAAAAATTTAAAAAAACAACAGCTCTTAAAAATATATAATTACATGAGGAAAGAATAATATAGGATCAAAGCTAAATCAATTAAATTAAAATAAATAACCATGGGACGTTTCGAGGCTCAAACGGCACTCTTCATCAGCCACTTTCAAAAGGTGGCCAAAAGGTGGCTGATGAAGAGTGATGAGTTTGAGCCTCGAAACGTCCCATGGTTATTTATTATAATTTAATTGTTTTAGCTTTGATCCTATTTTATTCTTTTCTCATATTGTTGAATTTTTGGGCTATTTGTGTAATTCTGTTGTCCATATAATTATATAACTAACACCAGTGGTGGCTCGTTCTATTAGGCAACCAAGTTTTTTTTTTTTTTTTTTTTCAATTTGAACCTGTGCAAAAGTATTGAGGGATTCAGTGAATCCTCTGAAGATCGATTATTTTACGTAGGTTTAAATGGAGAAAATCCGTTGTTGCCACATTGCACAGGCCGCTACCGTCTCTGACCAAGACAAACGAAAAAAATTAAAATGTAAAATCAAATAACAACTCCTTGGTGCTTATCGAACGTTAATATATTATGCAATAAATATAATTTCTAGTAGTTGCTTCACGTCAACAGGAAATTTGACCACACTCCTGTCCCTTTGAACCCTGATTTGTTTCCATATCCCTTTGTTGCGTGACATCAAAATTAAATCTCTTTAAAAAGCCACAAAATCACTTAACTTCATAGAAAACGCACCTTTACATGAGGAACGAAAATCCTCAACTAACTCACTACGCCAAATAATATGGACGCTTCCAATGAAACAACCTATGATTAAAGCAAAAATTTGCAACAGCTCCTATAAAAATGAAAACAGAAAGATAGACGAAAAAACGCGGTCATTAAGTCAAACACGAGTGAGGGACGATTATTCGGTAGAGTATAACTTGCGTTGTTTATTCACTTCCTCCTCACCCTCCTCACCCTCCTCGCCCTAAACCTCACCCTCACCCACTATCTGTCCAATTGTCCGACAGGAAGGGGCAATGAGTGTAAATATCTAGCTGCCTCTTCATTATGGTCAGAGATCGTCAAACAGTGGCCAAAACCCAGAAAATAAATCTATCCAGTAGCGTCGCGTGCCATCTGGCAACAATGCAACTCATTTAAACTCATTAAATATATCGAATTTTCATTGTGCACTGTGCACCCCCTGAATTCGACCTTTTACACGAGTTTAAAATGGATAGAATGCATTTTGCCAAATTAAACGCGACGCCACTGAAGACGGAGAAAAAAAAATCTGTTATGAGAACTGAACTTCGGCTCATATGGAACACCGAGGTGTTCGGTTACAGTAACCAAAGTTTTCGGTTGTGAGTACCGAACTTCAGTTAGGAGTACCGAAGGTTTCGATAAATGTGACTAATACCATGACTCACATTTCGTTCCTACTGAACCTTTTCGGTACTCCTAACTGAAGTTCGGTACTCACAACTGAAAACTTCGGTTACTGGAACCAAACACCCTCGGTTTTCCATATGAACCGAAGTTTTTTTCTCTGAGAATCTATCGTCAATTTATCATTTACATGTATACTTTCAAGACCAATTTCATTCACAGCAAACACTTTTTATAAGTAAAGCAAACTTATAAATATCATTAGACAGTTTTGAATTAAGCTTAATGGGTCGATAATTATAATTTTTGATGACGTTTTTGGTTCAATCATTTTTGGCCAATTTTTATTTCGATGTGAGTCCATTGTGCTCTGGCCACTGCGCGAAGAGTCATCCGCAACTATGGGTTCTGCGGCGTTTTATAGTCACTGGTCAGGTCAATAATTTCCGACATCTGGTCGTCGTTTGTGGCCAAATAAAACACTCCCGTCATGCTAGAGTAGACACACGAATTCGAGGCTGCCCAAGGAGGAGGATGAGGAGGAATCGAGACAGACCGCCGTCCGTCAGGTGTTACGAAAAGGGGAGGGGGCGAGTAGTAGTCAAAGAGTGGGGAGGGGGTGAAGGGTCGAGGGGTAAATAACGATTTTCCGAGCAATTGACCATAATCAGTTCTGGCGCTGACCAACGGTGATCGTGATCAGCGCCTCACCATCCATCGTATCCGAGCTCGCGCCCGCCCGCGCCGCCTCGGCTACCGCATCGATGCCGATGGACGGTGCGGCAAAGCAACGTGCCAACGCGCCACACCATTCAGCTGCGGACCTCGGATCAGTCAGTCTGTCAAGAGCCCCCCTTATTATCCAATCATACTGGATACACCGTATCAATTCTCTTGAACCTATTTGCTCAGTATATTATCGTATATTACTGACTCATACGTGCAGCAGAGGCGCAATCATTGGATCCTTTCCATCTCTCTCGTTTCCCCTATGAATGAATGAGTTGAAAAAGGATAGAAAGATACGGGTTTATACTTTTGTCCATCCTTGTTTCACGTACACGTTTCAATGGAGAAAAGAGAGACATATGAGAAGCAGTCGCGCGATCGGGATATCTTTCATCTCTCTCATTCTCCCTCTGAATGAATAAGTTGAAAAAGGATTGAAACAGTTTGTTTTATCTATTTTTCTATCCTTGTCTAACGCACATGTTTTAACCTTTTTTATGCTCGAGTTACTCGTTTTCGTAACTCCACCCCTCATTGACAGTAAAGGAAACTCCAAATAATTGTTAACATTAGCGAAATAATCTTTCATTGAGCGCCTTCAATTACCGGAATAGGCAATATAAACTCCGCGGAGTACGAATAGTTATCTACCTACTGAATGTGAGCGAGCTAGCTTTGACTTCTCCTATTTACCAGAATCTGCTAGTGAAAGTTGAAGGGGAATCTCTCATTGCTCTACTGAAACGCAGGACAGTGCCAATGGTTTTTGAAAGGGAGTTGGCACGGTTATGATTTTGCCGCCGAAAAGTTTCGAAATTCGATAACATTTTGTCTTCTTCTTTCTGCTGTCTGTTCATCCTGATTTTGTTGCCCCTGAACGCTGATTCCGAACTTTGGGACGACCTGAGACAAGAAAGCGGTAATCAAATAATCCCTTTGATTTAAACTGCAGCTCCGCGTATTTATACGAAAAGAATAATAAGACTTTGAATTATTTGTTTCAGACTAAATGACCCACAATCTTGTTTATCGAGTCACTTGCAACCAATATGGGATTAATCCACTATTTCTTATCGAGTCGTCCGAAGACCGAAAGGAGCTTGCTTGGACACTGCCACTCGGGGTAATACCCCCCCCCCCCCCCCAGGAGAGTGACCCTTTCAATCTGTGTTGTGTCGGTGTTTTCGCCAAAATAATGAATGTAACCCGTCAAAAGAGCCAACAAATGAGGAGACTCCAGTCAAGCCAACAAATCGTACAAAAAATCTAGCAAAGTAATTTCATACTTTTTTCATGTACTTACGTACTTACCTAATTGAATGTCTTTTTCTTTTACATTATTTCAAACAAGCATGTTTTATACTTACTTTGTTCTCTGTGTTATTCTTGTGACAAAATGGAACTCTCCCTCGTACACATGCAGCAAAAATATGATAAAAATTTAAAACATACAACAAAAATCACATTGAAATTTCGCGTCATGCAACATAATTGCAATTTTTTGGTTACGGCGTGCATTTAATATTTTTTGACCTTCATCGATGGGACCGACGATATTTTGAACTTGGTACGAACGAGGCAGAGAGAGAGAGTGAGAGTGAGAGTGAGAGTGAGAGAGAGAGAGAGAGAGAGAGAGAGAGAGAGAGAGAGAGAGAGAGAGAGAGAGAGAGAGAGAGAGAGAGAGAGAGAGAGAGAGAGAAGGAGAGGGGGGCAAGGCTGCCCTCACGAGTAAAAATTGCGAAGACCATGAATTCCTTTGAAATGGCAAATTCGAGCAAAGGTTGGAACTGAGCCCATTATACAATTACTGGCATAGTTTTTGATGATACATGTTTTCCCCCGCCTCCAAAAAAATTATTTTATTAAATTCAATCCGATAATTGGCACTTGTAAACGAAACGAACGGTGGTTATATACTTAAAATACTTTGATTCTATTTATATAAGTAGAACCGCGTTTATGAGCAATGTGCGACTTATGAATTGCAAAGCCGTTTAGGCAAAAAGTGTTTGTGAAACATCAGGCATACTCTTCAGTTAGGAACATCATGTTTATGTTTATGCTAATTTCATGGAAAGAGCGAGCCTGGTAATTAATGAGCTTTTTCGTGCGTAATCGATCTCAACTACTGGCAATGTATCGGTCGGTATTATTTCTTGCTGTTCACACAACAGTTTTAATAGATCCCAATTCATTGTCGTCACGTGAAACTTGGCAACATCGTATATCCTCCATTGAAACACTTAGGAAAGTCCGAACTATTGGGGGTTCATATATCGTGTACTCCCTCAAGTCGATATTTTTCATGGGTTTAAATGGAAGTTATTACAGCTTCGCGGTCGCCACCAAACTTCACACGACGCCACTGTTCCAATTCCCCAATTTTTTACAAGTAAATTGTTAGTTCATTATCGCACATCAATACGAGAGCAACAAGGAGGGAAATACAGTAGCGCACCAAGAGTATCTTCATCTCTCTCTTTTCTCCAATAAAAAAACTATGTTAGACAAGGATGGACAGCAGGATAAAACCTCCTCTTTCTGTCCTTTTCCTACTTATATATTCAAATGGGAAATGAGAGAGATGGAAGAGATCCTGGTTGCGCCAGTTAGGAAATAAGAAACGCAAACAAACATTTTCGATGTCGGGTTGCGTTTTTATCATAGACCATCAGATAAAGTATTGATCAGTCACAGTGGATTAGGCTCGAGGATTTCAACTCTTTTAAAGGGCACTTATCTGAAGAGGAGAATTTCTTTTATGAAATAAATTTGTTCCAATGAGAACATTTCTCATGAGTCACCTATGACTGTGAAATTTCTGTTTTGAGCCATTAAAAAATTAAAAGAGAGTCTCAAAAATTTCTTCCTTCCCCCAGCTATCCCCCGCATCTTTTCGAATCCAAGGTAAAATGCTCTTATAATACATGTGATGTCTAAAAGGGATGCAAAACGACCTCCGGTCAGGTTTCTTTTTGTTTTGTTTTTTTTTTGCGTAAAAATCTCTCTTTTTTAAGAAAAAGTTTGGGACTCCATAACATTCAAGGTGTACTAAAAGTAGGAATAAACAATTTTCGTACACATTTTCACGTTTTCTGAACAAAAAATTCTGATTTTGTGAGACATTAAATAAAAGCTTGGGGTCCTTTGTAACCCTCCTTCCCCCTAGACTTTTATGATTGCTATTCATATCAGGTATATATAAATTACCCCAATTCATAATTGCTTTCATTACTGGGATTTAAAGCCCCCCTTCCCTCAGGTGCTTTATGATTTTTGTATACTTCAGCAAAGACAATTTATTTTTCAAAATTTTGACTTTAAATCCCGTTAGACAAAAAGGGGAAAATCGAGTAAAAAACAAGAAAATTAGAGTCAAAGAAATATTTACGACTTCGAAGAGGGCATATAGGTGGAGCGTGTGAAATAATGAGCAAAAGACGAGTGCAATGGCCCAAAAAAATCGATTTTTTGGACAAAAACAATAACATCATTTTTCGCGACAGGAGCCTTTTATATTTTCGATGTTTTCGTACGAAAAACCATGTAATCCAATGCATTCCAAGTTGTAAAATGAATAGTTAAACTCGTATGTGTAGTTACTTTTTATTTATTTGCTTTATTTTGTTGCTTTTAATTCATGAAATTATTTCCAGAAAATTCCATAAATCCGTCCACTTTGCGATGAGACAATTGTCCACTTTGTGATGGCGGTGTGGCATTGACATTGCATCTTAATAACTGTCAGCAAAGGAATATTCATTATTTTTTCTCCCAATAGCTACACTCAGGTGATGTATTTTGTGTCTATCCTTTTCTAACAGGCGCACTCGAACAGGAGGAGAAAGATGAAGACAAATTTGTGGATCTGCTAGAGAGAAGGATAGACAGAGTGGTCATCACGTGACTTTAGCCCATACCTCTGTTTCTTTCTAATCACATGTATTCAAATGGGAGGAGAGAGAGGAATACGAATTGTTGCATTCGCCTCTGGAATAGACGTGTGACTTGCGGTGTGTTGCGAGATGGCTAATTAATAAATAATACCGAGACCCAAAATGCCGCTCTTCACCTTTTATAGATTTATATGATACTAGCCGTTCCAAGCACCCTACGGGCGCCCTCCACGGCCAGCATTCTAGGGTTACGGGCTAGTTGGTACCTAGTTGGTAAAAAATGATAAAATGAAACGGAGTATTGGTGCTGAGAATTAAAGAGATGAAAATGTAAGAATGTGAGCGCAAAGCGCTTGCACTTTCTTGTATTAAATAAATAAATAAAAAAAAAGATATTGCCGGGCAATGTGTAAAAAGAACTAATAAGACGCGGAGGATACCAAAATAAAAGCGTTGAAAATCGAAGAGGAATTATAAAAGAGAAGCGAGTGCTTAAAGGTTACATATAACGGTGACAATCCACGGAAAAAATAAATGCACAATGCGCTAAGAATGTTTTCTTGAAAAAAAAAAAAAAATTAAATCAAGAGCATACTGCAAAATATTAGGAACGTTATTCAACGATCCCGAGTGATGTAAGTCGAAATGATAAAAATTTAAAGAATAAAATGAAAAGAGAGGAAAGAAGAAGAAAGGCAAACGAATGGTTAATACGAAGAATGGGAGTGCGTTAGTCGAGAGAGATGAGCGTCCGTAAGGAGTGAGAGAGAAGGTTGCGGGTGCGGGCGAGGCGAGCGACAGAAAAATTTTGGAGAAAGAACGAAGTAATCAGTGCGCAAGAGATGAGCGACGAACGAACCTCCCCAAGGTATATGGAAGAACAGGTATGGACAGGAGGCGGGGTTTAAGGGGCTTTCGAGTTTTCCCGCCAAATGATGACGACACGCTTGCTTTGGCGATGACGTAGCCGTCACCTACTGCAGTGGCGAGAGATGGGGATCACGGGAGAGTGAGTGAGATAGTTTGAAACGGTAGGCGAATTTATCGCGACCGTCTAGAACATCTGTGACGTAGCCGTCACCTACTGAGATAGGCTCCGCCTCCTGTCCATACCTGTTCTTCCATATACCTTGGAACCTCCCCCCTCCACCGCTCTCGCTGCACTGACTCGTCAACTGATAAGGTGAGACTCTGCCGAGCGTAGAGTGGAGGGGAGGGGCAGATCAGAGAATCCAGCTCAGGCGATGGCGCGGAGCTGCGGAGCATCTCGTCACCTCGCTGTCCGTGCGTCGTGCGAAAATGAGTTTTCACTCTTATTTTAAAATTCATTTTGCGGCGCTCACAGACGACTTTTTCAAAAACTGTTCGGACAGATTTTTTCTAAATACCCTAAGGAATCATCGTGTCAAATTTGAGGGAAATCGCTTCGGCCAATTTTCGGGAAATAGAAAAAACATTTAGGAGGGACGACAGCTTTATATATATAATGATACAGACGATGATCGTAGTTGTGGTCTCTATAATCAGCGAACGGCCATGGTGGTTGGTGACACTCCCGTCGGAAACGTTTGATAAAATCTCGACGAAGCATGATCAAAGCGGTATTAGCGTGGACATCTAGTCCAATTAAGTCCGTGCTGTCAAATTTAAAATAAATAAAAAAACTCAGAAGCGAGGCGTGAAATTTGACAACGATATACTTTCTCTATTTAAACTCACTGAAAGAATCGAATGCTTCGGTCATCGGTGATGACCAGGCATTTTGACCTTTCTAATGTATTTAAATGGGAGAAAGGAACGTTGCCAAATCGCACGCCTCGCCACTGAAATCCCACATCGAAAGACCCTCTCATCTGAATCATAATAAAAATCATCTGCTGACCCACTCATATCCACTTCATGCCCGGAACATACATTCATATCAGAGCTCCTGATTCCTCTCTGAATAACAAAGATGTTTGGCCAATGGCGGATCCACGGGGGGGGGGGGCACGGGGGCACGTGCTCCCCGGAAGCAACAAATTTTGCCTTTTTTCTATAGAAAATGCCACCAACGCTTCAAATTTCAAAATTTTACAGGCGTGCCCCCCCCAGAAAAATTTTCTGGATCCGCCACTGTGTCTGACCTACATTTAGTTTAATCAGGTAGGGGGGAGGGACTTGAACTCCGCTCGGACTCCAATTTGAAATTTGCGCTCTCTAAGATTATTACATTTTTTTCGTCGATTTCGAATCACCATTAGTGCCCAAGAAATGGCGAATGGTCAAAAACTCCGAATTTGTGTTTGATGCAGTAGCACGACTTTGGGACGAGCCATGCAACCAGAAACATTGAGGTAGTGGCTAGTGGCGCAACGATTAATTCTCTATCTCTCTCTCTTTTCACCCTTAAAACAAGTTTGTTTGGACAAAGATATAGACAAGGGAATAAAACCTACTCTTTCTACCCTTTTCAACTTATATAGGTACATTCAAACGGAGGATGTGTTTGAATTGGCTCCGGTTAAGTTGACTCCGGGTCGAATTGGCTCCGATCGTTAAAGTCGAAGGTTTCTTCGAAAAAACACTTTCCCTCCCATTTCACATACTTTTAGGACTGTCAACAATAATAGTCTAGGCGTTAAATAAAAAATAACGTTTTCGATAGATCTCAGTAAGTTTAAAAAAAAAATGGAGCTCTTGCAAACTTTTGCTACGGGGGTTTGAAGAGTTGATTCTTACATAAAAACGTGTGAAAATGACGATGATAACACAGCAAAATCACGAAATTCACTCTCAGAATCGGGCATAATGGCGGAAAGATGTAGGTATCATGAAAAGATTCCTATCTAAAATGAGACATATCTCTGTGTTTTCGTAGAGCAAAAGACAGATAGACAGGAATCTCCCATTATACCTGCGTTGGAGCGCCATAACGATCTTGCTGTTAAAGCAGTTCTGTGAGTTTATTACTGAATTTTAGGTTTTTTTCGGTGTGATTTTCGATGGTCATTACATCAGATTGGACCATATATTTGCTTACATCAAGAGTTTGCAAGAGCCCTATTAAAAGAATTGTCTGTTATTGAGCACATGTTAAAATTTTAAAAAAATTTGAAAACATTCTTTTGAGAAGAATTCCACGTTGTAATTTCATTTCGAACGGATTTATTAATCCACGCTCAGACAGTTTTCCCCCAAAGTAATTGATCGAGAAAATCATGGAGGACTCGTGGCTTCTGCGATTTAGCGATGTTTTCAGCATTTATGCAAATGAAAAAGAATAGATCCTCTTTGGTTTGACTGAATCTTCGATACTTTTGCGAACAATCAGACGTGAGAAAACTGACGATCGATGGTCCAGGAACCACCACTGTCAAAATGACCGGTTATTTTGAACATTCAATGTTCGTAATAAAACATGGAAGCTCAATAATTATGACACATAAATCAGATATCAATTGGACAGACGTTGGACGGCTTCATCAGAAAAGGAACCAAGGGTTATTTTGTGCTATGAGATAGGAAACCCTTATTAGGAGTTGGTTCCTTTCTGATGTAATATGTACAAAAAAGTTAGTTCCCTTCTTCTGAACGCCGCACTATGGTCTAACAGAAAAAAGTGGCCAAAAATCATTGAAAAAAAAAAAAAAAAAAAAAAAAAAAATTGTTGTATAAAATTATCATAAAAAATCCTCGTTTTTGTCCTTTTTAAGCTTAATTTAAAACTTTCCAGGAAATTTTCCAGATTCAAGTAACTTGTTAAAAGTGTTTTCTGTGATTAAAATTGATTTAGAAAGTTCATAAAATAATGGTAAATCGGTAAAAAATTTGCTTTCTGATTTTAGGCCACTTTTTGAAGATCTCAGACCTCAGTGCGCCGCTATCCAGTTATGATAACGAATTTGACCAATAAAAAAGATCGATAGATTCCTTTCTTTTTAGAGTTTGTAATTTATCGAGAGTTGTGGAGTGACAATATGAGCTTTAGTACAGCGGAAATTGCGAGTCACTTGACGCTGGACCGCGGGAGGGAGCACGTATTGCGCAATGAGTTGAGTTGCTGGTTCTCCACAGGTTTTGATCGGTGCGTTCAGACTGTTGTCCAATGGAATATTGACACCGTTTATCGGTTCTAGAATAAACTACCGCACAGTCAGCCAATCTGCAGGAAATTCTGGGAAAAAAGGAGATGAAAATATGAAATGCAAACAAATGTTAAGGAGAATTGAGGCATGAAGAAAAACTACACTGAAATTAAAGGTCTTGGTAAAGGGACTTTTACATGTCTACCCCAAACCCCTTCTCACATTACTACCCTTATGTGAGGCAGTGGCGGCTCGTGCAATTTGGCAACATTACTTTTCCTCCATTTAAACGAATGTAAAATAATCGATTTTCCAGGAGGCTGTCAGTGTCAGAAGTTTCGATTATTTTACCTAGGTTTAATTGGACGAATTGCATGGTTGCCAAATCGCTCGAGACGCCACTGATGAGAGGTGCTTCTCATGTTACATCCGTTAAAAAGGAGAGTGAAAATGCATTTTGAGCGTAAGCTCTTCATTCAGGAACGCTTTAAAATCATAAAATAAAGTCACAGGCAAGTTTTTGTTTCGATTTGAAGGAATGAAAATAGAAAATTATAGCCAAAGATTATCGGTGTAGGTGCGCCTACACTTCTGAAACGAACTCTAGTCCTACTGTGCTCCGATGACTATCTATATCAGGATGGGGGAAAAAAAGTTACGGGTCGATCAACAGGCCAGTCAGCAGCTACGCTATTGTTAAAAATATATACTGGCTCGGAGCACCCGCGTCGCCGGGCCGCGCCGCATCGTCAAATCCCGAAATTGTGACAAATTTTCTCACGCGTAAAATTTATGAAGTTTGAAATTATGCAAACGAAGGTCGTAACGTGGACATCTTTGCCAGCCAGCATGAGCAAAGAATAAAGAAGAGAGCGCTTCCATCCTTCTTCTTCTTTTATTACGAGTCACCGACCATCTCCAAAATTTATGTCGTCCAAACAAATAAATCCTAAAGTTTAATGTCCAATAAATACCGGTGCGTCCGTATCGATGTGTTCATTAAGGTGATCTGATAAATATGGGAATAATTCGATCGAAGCCATTATTCAAATCACCGCTCGATAATGTCATCGGAACCTTGCGATTTTGATCACACCATTAAAAAAACTTGCCGAGTACGTGTGTCGACAACAACTCCAACCTTGATTTCTGGCCCGCTGAAGCTGGTCTGGTCCGGTTGGAGTTGGACGGTCGAACAGGCTCGCGACGCGACGCTGACGCGCGGCGGCCGCCGGGGCGCTTCACGGATCTCCTCCCTCCCTCCACTTTATTCCGTCACCCCTTTTCACCATACTCCAAACAGAGCCAAAGTATGCAATTTTGCAACGTTGCGTTCTCTCCATTTGAATCCATGAAAAGGATCGAACCATCGGGTGTTGGGGAATGGGTCTGTTGTGTACTTACTTTCGCTACAGCAAGGTAACCCTTTGATTCCAACGTAAATTTTGGCAAAAATAACGTGCGCCATTTTTGACTATTCGATCTCAAAGCGTTTTTCAATGAAAAGCGAAGGCTCGCATTCATTTTTAATTTGTGAAATGAAAAATAAGGTTGATGAAATTCCAAAGATTATCAGATGAGCTACAACTTCACTTCTGAAATGAGCTTCAGTTACACTTGTTTGACCGTGGACGCGATTGGACCTTTAAATTTCCCGTACAGTAAAAGTTGTCTTTTTTTTTTCTTTAATTATTATTTATTATTATTGTTTTTGATAACGAAGTGCTTATTGGCTTATGGCTTCATTTCGGGACCCCTACGACCTCAGAATAATACGATTAGAATGGAAGCTAATGGAAACAATTTTTCGGTCTCTTTCGGTGGCTTTTCAAGATGGTGGACAAACCCTACACTGAAAAAAAAAGAGCGGGTCGGTACGGGAGGAGGAATTACGGGTCTGGTGCCTGGAATATCCGCCTCCAGAGCCCGTCATTGACAAAAGGGTGCTGCGAATGTGAAACCGAATATTCCGGGTGAGGACGGTACGGGTCACACGTCCGGAGCGACCGGGTCTCACGCCCGGACGGTACGGGTGTGCAGCGAGCGGTTGGACACTCGAAGTACCACCGGGAAATTCCGGACACTCGGCCCGGAGATTCCGGCCGGTAGATTTGCCATCTTCGCGCTAAAATGACTGAGATGCAACAGGTCTCGGCTGATCAGTTAGAAAGAGACTCTTGCCGAGGAGGTACTCACTCCGCGTTTCGGACCGTATTCCGCGAAATTCCTTAAAAAGAGTTAACAGAATTCGTGCTAAACTAAAGCGAAATAGGTGGTGGTGCTTCGATTTTATTCTATTACTCAATTGTGTTCAGATTTTTGTTTATCAATCGTTTTTCAAGTGTAAATAGTTCATCTAAAATCATACCCTAAAATGCAGTAAATTTGAATCATATTGCTCTGAGTCGTTTCCATGTTATATCATAGTTTTTTTCTCACCTCCTTTTTTCACGTTCTTTTTTTAATACAGGATGTGAGTAAAATCCCTCCCCCCCCTCCATCTAACTTTTGAACGGTTCAAGATAAAAAAAAAACGAAACTTGGGGGATGTTTCTAACTTAATGGGAACTACTTTTTGGCGTATCCAAAATTTCCGGGGGGCGTCCTTAAAGGAGGGTTTCGCCCCCTAACTCGAGTTTCTGCAGCAGAAACATGCCTTTAGTATAAATACATATAATTATACATAGCTACATGTAAAATAATAATTAGGACCTGACGTTTCATTTAAAAATACTGTAACAACCCAAAATTTGGTTTTTGGGGAGCTTTCTAGGGGACGGGGGGGAGAACCCCTCTAATCTCAAAATTTTCAAATGGCAACCCCTATCTTGTGATACCTTGCTTTAAAGGGCATACAATTCTAAGACTTTTGGTGCAAACTGGAGGTCGATATCGTTTTTCGTCTTCGACATATCGATAGTCAAAGTTCGATTTCGACCCATTTTCAAAAAATCAGAGCCCCCATTTGAAGAGTCGGAATTTAGAAAACTAGGAGTCAAAAATACTTTTAAAAAGCAAGTACTTTTCAGAAAAAAATACGGTTTTGATATTAGTCTATTCTTAGAGCCCCCCAAAATTATTTAAAAAGATGCCTCCTCAAGGGGGCTATCTCAAAAATTCCGAGCCACGACCCCTATCGAGTGATACATCGCTTGAAAGGGCACACAAAACTGAGCATTTTGGCGCAAACCGCAGGTCGATATCGTTTTTGTTTTTCGATAAATCGAATGACAAAGTTGGAGCAACCCCCTCCCCTTTTTACCACCACTCCCACTACCCCCTCTTTTACCCCCTCGTACGGGTCAGAGACCCGGAATTTCCAGATGAGTCTACCGGAGAGTACGGGTGAGAGGATTGGAGAGTCAGGGCCTGATGCCCGTAACGCTACGGTTGCGGCTTAACTGTACCGTTACGGGCGTGAGGCCCGGATTCTGCGGTTGTTCCATTTTTACCCGTAACGTCCAGGCGTCAGGCACGGAATTTCCGGTTGCCTGGCCCGGAATTTTTTTTTCAGTGCAATAAAAACTTTTTGTTGGCCCATCAGTTTGTTGATCGGTCAATGTTCCATTTCTCAAATGTTTTTGTTGACCGCGCTAGTAGAATTCTGCTGGCAGATCATCAAAATTTTGTCCGCAATCAGCAAATTTTAATGGTCGGCCAGAAAAATTCTACTGGTAGAAAACAAAATCATTGAGAAATGGAACATTAGCCGATCAACAAACTGATGGGCCAACAAAAAAATGTTTCCTAGGGAATGTCTGTCTGTGTCTTTCGCATTGCCATGAATTAGGATAGTTTGGAACTTCTCAAGATTGCGGACTAGAAAAGAATGCATACAAATGAACCGAAGTCTCTATTCTGATTGCAGTATTCTGTGCTACAACCACTTCTCTCTTGGAAGTACTGGATGCTATGGGATGACATTATTCCAACTATATGGACATGAGTAATGTCACATCTTCACATCTATGCTCCAGGCTTTTGGGGTTTTCAATGGATCCCCGTCGTGGCCCCATTCACACGAAGTCCGAGCTACAGGTTGGTGGAAATTCTGATGCCATTACCTGGTTTTAAGTCCGGGACTGATGTATTAGCAGCCAGTAGTTATAGCCACAAAGCCGCCACCACCACAACCCGACGAGTCTACAGAATGAAATAACAATAACGCAGTGGTTTTTTACTATGAAGTCAACTTGAATTAAAATATACGGATTCGGCTTTTGATGATTGATTCTTGTATGGAATGCCACGAAACAACCACAATCATAATCTCAATTAAATCAAGATCCGTTCACTACTCAGTACGAACCGAGGTATGGCAAATACCAAGACTTTTCAGAGAAGCAGGTTAAAAGGCGTGTACCATCTGTTATCTGTTTTTACTTTAAAAACTGACGACTCTATCCAGGTTTTCGCAATCATTCGACTATGTTTAGAATAAAAATTCAGTCAAATATGCACGAGTGTGGAGGGTTTCGGGAGGAGGGGGGCGCATATACGTGGACACGGTAACCCACAGTATTACTCGTTCATCGTGAAGCGAAATCTGGACTAAAATTCACTCGTTCTTTTCTTTCTTTCCACGTAAGTCACGGATCGAGAGCAACATACTATCCTATACAATAGGTTGTCAATAGATTGACTTGAAGCTGTCGAAGCTTTGACTTAAGGAAGGATACGAAAGCAGGCAAGGCAGGTTTTTTTTTATATATATATTATTTTTTTTTTTATTTTTTTTTTTTTTCAAAGAGCGCTAGGTCGCTTGGATATACATTAGGTATAGGATATTTCCAGGACCGTTTTGTAAATCTAAAATTGCATAAAATGTATTGGCTCCTTGGCAGGAAGTCCAAACTTTCTTTAAGTAATAAAATACTATTATACAAAGCAATTCTACGGCCAGTATGGAGCTACGGATGCCAGCTCTGGGGGTGCACAGCTGAAAGCAACCTGAGGCCAATTCAAACGTTCCAAAGTAAAGTACTAAGAATCATAACAGATGCCCCTAGGTATACTAGAAACGCTGATATACATAGGGACCTGGAGATAGATACTGTCAAGCAAGTTATCATGAAAATGGCGGGCAATCATGAAATGGCCCTTGAAATGCATCCTAATACACTAGTTGATGACTTGCTTGACAATGAAACAATGACTAGAAGACTCAAACGAAGGAAGACGTTTGAATTGGCTTCAGGTCGCTTTCTTAAAGGATGAGACCTTTAATCTCATACCAAATAAATGTACTATATGATGTAAATATTCAGGACCTAGTCAAACAGAAATTAACTGCCGAAAGCAGTATGCAATAGTTCAAATTATTATAGGAAAAAAATTGTAAGATAGTGCGTAAGAATTAGTGTCAATATGTAGCCCGTGTAAACATGTGAAAAAAAAAAAAAAAAAAAAAAAAAAAAAAAAAAAAAAAAAAATAGGTTGTCAAAAGATTGACTTGAAGCTGTCAAAGCTTTGACTTAAGGAAGGATACGAGAGCAGGTAAGGCAGGTTTTATTTATAAATAATTTTTTTTTTTTTTTTTTTTTTTTTTTTTTTTTTCAAAGAGCGCTAGGTCGCTTGGATTTACATTAGGTATAGGATATTTCCAGGACCGTTTGTATTTCCGGAATACATACGCACGGCGACAATCAAGAGGCGTTATATCGGACAAAGGGCGCTAATAATCGTGAAACAAAGCCCCGTCGGGAGAGCTGGGAACAGGATACTGCCGTTTGGTCAACTCGTCACTTCCGGCGAACGCGCCAGCAGCGTCAGCTCGGTCCGCGTCCACGTCCGCGTCGCGTCTCCGTCGTCGTCCGTCTCCGCATGTTGTATGCTCTCTTTCTCTCTCCTCCCCCCTCCACTTCCCTGCCGCCACCATCACCCCCTCTCCCACTCCACCATCTCTTCTGGCTTGCTCCTCTGGCCTACCCTTAGGAGTTAAGGATGCGGTCATGAAACTGATATTAATTACGGGCACAATGGACTCTCCTCTGTTTTTCCCATGGCGCGCGGTTATCATGCGCGCGCAAACGCCACGCAATAGCCACTGCCACTGAGCCAGCAGCAAGCAGCGGGTGCGCAATTCACTTCGCTTGGACGTCCGAACCAATGCGACGAAATGTTGCCGCTTTTATCAAAGTTTTAAGACTCGGAAGTTTTTTTTTTTTGTTTTTAGTTTTTTGATTTTTTTTGTTTTGTTTTTTTTGTTTTCTTTTTTGTTTTCTTTTTTGTTTTCTTTTTAAGGAAGTTTAAGGTGGTTCGTCAGCGTTTAGCTCGGGCGTATCTGGCACTAGAGCGCTGCCGTTCGATTAATGAAAAATTACAGGCCAAAAGCAATTTTATATTTAAGATAACAGAGTGACATCAGAGTGTATCAACAATCAACATAGATAATCATCAAAAGAACGTCTCTGAAAAATATATCGTCAATTACTTTAAAAATAAGGCTGAAAGTACCAAAAAATGAAATGTCGCATTTTGATTGCACAAAAATATATCTATTTGCGATATTCCATTTTTTGGTACTTTCAGCCTTATTTACGAAGTTGTTGACGAGATATTTGGCAGTGACGTTCTTCTGATGATTATCTGCTAACTGACCCTCTGTTTTCTTAATGTAAATTACTTTCGGCCTGTAGTTTGACATTAATCGAACAGTAGCGCCGCTCTGGTGGTACTAAACGCAGACGAATCACCGTAGGTGGCATAGGTGTCCTTCTTCGCCAACTAGAACCCCACACACAAAGTAATAGACATGGGTGGATAGACAGGGAGATATTTGTCTTTCTCTATCTCTATTACCATTCAAGCACACGTGTTGGAGAAGGATGGTAAAGGGGGTCATCACGTGATCATGTGACTTTTGATCCTTTCTCTGTCCCTTTCTAACGCACGCATTCAAATTGAAGGTGAGAGAGAAAGATACATTTCTGTATCCTGTATTCTGTAGAAGAGAGAAGAAGATGGAAAGATGAACAAGAGAAGAGTTACATTCACATATATCCTTCTGGGATGAATAGATCTGAAAGTTCTGAGACCGTTAAATCTAGCCACCTCGACCGGGATTCAAACCCGAAACCTCTGGGTCAGTGACTACAGTTAGCGCAACTGCAGTTGCGCTGACCGCCAGAACACACAAATACGGACTAATCATTAGTTCAAAACTTAAATATCCAGTCTGGAAAATAAAAAGAGATTACCTGAAACACAACGATTTATCAACCAAGAAAATTTCTGGCACTGTCATCAGAATGAGGCCGTTGCACACTATTGCTACAAGCGATTTAAAGGTCAAATTAATAGCAAAAATTTCCAAAACTAACAATGGTTGGTTACATTAAAAACTTACAAAATTCTTTAACTTATTGAGGAACGTTTAAAAATCAAAGGTTTAAAGTCAAAGGCAGGTTTTGTTTTGATTTGAAGGAATGGAAATTGAAAATTCACTAAAGAGTAAAGATTCTGGTCTATAGGTGCGCCTACACTTCTGCAACGAGCTCTACTTGCGTAGCTCCGCCATATAGTGCCTTTAACTTTAAAAATATTTTGTGAGCCTACGAGTCAATTTTGAGATTTCTTTGGTACATCGTCATTTTTGCTGGATTTTACGCAAGAATTAACTATGTAATCGCATGTAGCAAAAGTTAGCGCAATCGCCATTGAGTGAAAGCCTATCGCCTATCTCGCCCGACAAACCTTGAAAGCAGTCCCATAGTGGGACAGACGGACGCGGTCCATCGATCGAATGTCAGACAACTACCGCGAGGCCGCGACTCCCCCCCCCCCCCCCCAAGTCCCGCGTACCTCGTATATAAGGAGTGACTCGACTTTCGCTGGACCTCGAAACACAGACCCGAGACATTAATGGGCCTAGATGTTCCCGCACACACACAAAATGTCACCAAGGGTGGATGGACGAACCTCTCTCTCTCTTTTGATCGAGGATTCACCTCCCCCCCCCCCCCCCGATTACAGAAAGTGCGAAGGTCGGCTGGGCCTCCCGTGACCAGACCACCATACGACCACGCGACCACGTGACGACCAAGAGACGAGACATTCAAAAAACGAACAGGTTGTAGGTAGACTGGATCTTCTAATCAGTTTCCGCTCTTCTCTCTGCCTCCCTCCTCCATCCTCCCCCCTCTCCCCGCTCACCTGTCTATTGTCCGTTTCATCGCCTTCCTGTAATATCCAGACTATTCCCGAAAATCGACCCTTGTCTCGGATGAACACCTTCTCCTCGGTAACCAGGGCGCATCCTCCCTCCCAAGGATGTATAAGAACAACGAAAGTACTCCAAAAGAGATGGTTCCTGTGAGTCGTGGTTTTAGGAACATTCACCGCTCCGATCTCCTCTATCGCTCTCCCTCTCTCTCTCTCTCCATCTCTCTTTCTCTCTCCATCTCTTTCTCTCTCTCCATCTCTCTCCATCTCTCTTTCTTTCTCTCTCTCTCTCTCTGTATCTCTCCCTCCATCTCTCTTTCTCTCTCTCCATCTCTCTCTCTCTCTCTCTCTCTCTCTCTCTCTCTCTCTCTCTCTCTCTCTCTCTCTCTCTCTCTCTCCCTCTCTCTCTCTCTCTCTCTCTCTCTCTCTCTCTTACTGTTTGAAGGAGGGTGTTAGGAAGGGACGAAGATAGGAGATGAAACAAGGTGAAATCTTCTTTCCTTCAACTTTTTTTGACAGTAATTGTTTGAATGGACAGAGATAGCGAGAGAGAAGGACAGACTATTTGATGGTCAGATGTGTGACCAGGGTTTTGTTTTCCTCTCTCTTTGGTGATTGAAACGGATTTTTTATGGGAAAGAACAGAGATAGGAGCTGAAGTTCTTTTTCCCTCCTTTCATCATTTTTTAACACATCTGTTTAGCTGGGTAGAAAGAGAGAGAAAAACAAACTCATTGATAAGAGTCGAGTCGTCTATGTGGCAAAGGATTTGTCTTTCTCTCTCTTTGATCAGCTAAGCAGATGCGATAGAAAATGACAGAGATAGTAGGCTGAAGTCTCATGATATTCCCTTCCTCTTCTGAGCTGCTGAATCTTTAAATGATCTGCTACTATCTCCCATTATAGAGGTTTTGAGCACCAACCATTTTGAGATATCAATGTACGCACTTCATCAGATTACTGAAATTCACTCCCAAACCTAAGCAAAAGTGAACGAAAAATTGCTTTCTGATATTATACTATTTGATAGATAGTTATTGTTTTAGTTGAACTGATTTGACGGAAAAATTCAACATGAGAGTCTCAGTATATATACGAACAAACGCATTTTTCGTTTATATACCTACTGATATGTTCGGTTCGTCAGTCAAACGCTTTATAGTTTCTCATTTAGTGTATTATCATATTAAATTTTATGTCGTTATATTATTGGTGTTATTATTTTATGTTACAGGGATGTTTTTGGTTTATACCTGATCAGCGTAGCTGCATTTTTGAAGTGACGACGGCAGTGGCGAAGCATGCTATTTGGCAACGTTGCATTTTCTCTATTTGAACGCATACAAAAGATCAAATTCACTGCTCATCGCCGATTCATTTTAGTTCGATAGTTTTCATGGGTTTGAATGGTCCAAGTGAAACGTTGTCAGATTGCACGCTTCGCCATTGGACGACAGAAATAATATCCAAGGAGAAAAAATACAGAACAGAATATGCAGCATCCAGCTCAAAGTCGCCGAATTGATACTTTACAAGGGAGCCACTTTCGATAGATCTTGGGAAGAGCAACTAAGACAGTATACCCCAATTCTCCAACTCTATACTTCATACCTTACAAAAAAGACTCTAAATCCTATTTATTAAAGCGTGTCCCAAAATCTCTCTATGCACTATGAATTCGGCTTCCAAGAAGAAAAACAACATCAGGCCCTCAATAATCATGTTCCGCAATCAAGCTCATGTTATCAATTTTTACTGATGGCGCTCCCAATATTTGTTTAAATTTTGAGGGAAATCGCAGCATCATGACAGCCTGAGGTTATTTTTTTTTTCTTTTTTTTTAGGGGGGCCCTAATTTCAGGCCAGACACAAAAACTCACCTTTTCATAGCTTGAAACTATCGCGACACCCAGACAAAGCCTTATCTGCGGCCGTCTCTCAGATTCTCGGATTCGTCGAAGTTCAGAGGTTCACTCGGCTTTACCAACTCAGAGAGAGAGAGAGAGAGAGAGAGAGAGAGAGGAGAGAGAGAGAGAGAGAGAGAGAGAGAGAGAGAGAGAGAGAGAGAGAGAGAGAGAGAGAGAGAGAGAGGAGAGAGAGAGAGAGAGAGGAGCGGAAGGGAAGGGGAGGACGAAAGAGAAGACCGCAGGGGACAAGGAAATGATGAGATAAGAAAGTATAGGTGTTCCTGGACTCCCCTCCCCCTTCCCCCATACTGTCGATACGATACAGGTTTTGCCTTGGACGGACATGGGTGTTTACTCTATTTTACGTTATCAGGGGATTGAGATACGGGATAGTCGGTGTTGACACTGCTAATCAAACAAAGTGATAAGGGTCTGGGCCTTGGTCGTCAACAGCGGCGAGGCCTAGATGGTGCGCGGAGTCTCGAAACGAGCGATGGCCGGGATGAACCCTCCCAAAAAAAAAAAAAAAAAAAAAAAAAAAAAAACGAAAATAATTATTTATGAAGTATGAAACTCTCACACCTCGCAAAAGTCACGTCTTGGAGAGAGCTATAAGATTACTTCCTGAAGGTCTCCTTTAAGGCTACTCTCCAGCAATTATAGTGCCGTTTTTGACCACCAGAGTACTGCTGTTTGATTAACCCATTCCATACTACGCCCGAATATATCAGTTTATTCGCAGTGGCAGTTAGAGCAATGTGGCAACAATGGATTCTCTCCATAAAAACCTTCGTATAATAATCGATCTTCAAGAGACTCGCTAAATCCCTGAGAAATCGATACATTTGCATAGGTTCAAATGGCAAAAAAACATGTATGCCAAATAGCGAGAGCAGCCATTCTGCGTTTATATAACTCAATTCAAAATTATTTTCATTGATCATTTTTCTCACATTGATAGACTTGTTTCGCCCGCCATAAGACCTAGTCTTAAAGGAAGAAACAGTTAGTTCATCATCCCATGCTCTTCAAATTTGTTTCTACAATTTTTTGGAAATATTTTAAAAAACTTTGTAAAACTTAAGTATTGCTTTTTTCAACAATATATGTTCTGTTTAAAGATGGTGATGAATAAGCTACAAAAAAACAAAACAAAACCGCTGTACTCAATTTCAATTTCAACTTCTTTCTGGCAGTCAAAGCTACCCTGAAATGATTGACTTTTGAAAAATCGTATTTCTTCGGGCGCCTTCAATTAGAGAAATAGGCAAAATCAACTCTACGAAGTAGAAAGAGTTACCATACCTACTAAATATGAGTGCTCTAGCGTTGATTTGATTGCAGTGATGACAGTGGCGTAGCGTGCTATTTGGCAACGTTGCCGTCTATTTAAGAAAAAGATCGAACGATAGGTTGTTCGATGAACACCTTCGCATTCGACTATTTATACGGGTTTAAATGGATACAATACAATGTTGCCAATCTGCAAGCTACGCCACTGAATGATGACCCGGTAGTAAAAAAGCCAAAGATGAACTATTGAAAAATACTGAATTATTTGAAGGAAAACGGAATGTCACCAACCACATAATATGGTCTTGAGAGAATATCTCTGCATTATAGTTCGCCAAAAATTGTAATAATAAAGCCAAGAGAACCGCAAATAAAAAGAAAAATCCTTTGAAAATAATTCCAAAGTTTCAGACAGTGTGTCCTACCACGGATACTGCAAAAATATATGCATTGAATGTTGAGGCGCTAGTTAGTTTTAAAACATGTGCTTTACTTGATTTTGTATAGACTTTAATAGTCGTTTGCAAAACCATTTTTTCATTTTTTTTTTTTTTTTTTTTCTTTTTTGCAGAATCCTCATTCCTGTGGCGATGTGTACAGTTTGACAACGTTGCACCTTGTCCATATAAAGGCATAACAAATATCGAACTATTGGCGGTATGGTCAACACCCTGATATTTGATATTTTTCATATGTTTAAACACATATTGCTGCTGTTTTGCGTATAATCAATTGCATTCCTTTAATTCACCGATGATTCCATCGGTTGGTAAAGATTACACTGTTAAGTTTAGTGTATTACTGTATGACTGTACTGCACAAAAAAAACAATGATGTAATATTTTCTAAACCGGTGGAGTCGTCGATAGCTGTAAAAAAACTTGCGATTATTTTAATTAATTGACGCCGTTTCGACCGATTGAGAAAATATTGCAGATCATAGTATTTTCGTGCTGTACAGTCATACTATAGCTATGAACTGAACTGGGTAATCTTTTTCCAACCGGTGGAATCATCGGTAAATTGATAAATGCCATTGGTTACACGCAAAACGACAGCTTTGATTAAACAGGGAAAGAATGCAACGTTGCCTGATTGCAAACTCCTCCTCTGCACGTTACAAAAGAGTTCGGGTAGATGAAGGTTACATTGCAACGCTGGCATGACCCATGTCCCCCCACCCTTCTTGTGACTGTGTCGTGTACTTAAGGCGGGAAGTCCGCCTGTTTGAAGGAGAATAAGGAAAAAGAGAAGGAAAATGATTAGGATGAAATAAGGAGGGACAAAAAGCATAGTCAATCCTTAAGTCAATATTACCGTGGCGATAAAAAGTAATCATCACGAAGTTTGACTATATGGAAATAAAGTTCGATGATAGGTGATTGAACTCGATCTTATTGAGTTATTGATGCTTCAGACTTTTTGACAGAGCGGCTGTTAGCGCGAAAAAAAAAATGAGGAAAAAATCGGAGAGTCAACAAGATAAGACGCACACTACTAGATTCGTTACTTCAGCTTCTTACCGGTGAGAATTATTGTCTCAATATGATTGGTTCCTCGAATTCTAAAGCTTATTTCTCAATGCTTTAACTTAAACTAATTGAGGCTCAGCACTCTGCAATTGAGTGCCGTAATATTGAGGAAATTGTTCACTATATATTCCTTTGAAATCGGAGGGAAGGATTCAAAATGATTTTTCAAATACAGTATGTGTATTATGTAGTATGTTTTTCAGGCAAAAACTGATGAGGCATTAATTCGTGGTATACCGCGGTATACTGGTCCAAAACAGGAGAAACTAAAGGATACTTGAGTTCCTTTCAGAAATATACAGACGCTGCTCACCAATAATCTTTGGCGAATTTTCAATTTTCATTCCTTCATATCAAATCATAATTTGCCTGCGAAATTAACCTTTTGATCTTCGCAAACTCAATGAAAAGCCAACGTTCGAAATAATTTTTAATGAGTCAGATGAGAAATAAGGTTAAGAAATTCAGAAGATTATGGGTCTAGGAGCGCCTACATTTCTGAAATGAAATCTAACATCAATGAGAGGATCTCCAATACTAAAGCAATTTCCCGGCTGATATACATAGAACTTGTTTCAGAAGTGTAGGCGCACCCAGACCATAATCTTTGGCGAATTTGCAATTTTCATTCCTTCAAATCAAAACAAAACTTGCCTTCGACTTAAAATCTGTTAATTTTAAAGCGTTCCTCAATGAAACGCCAACGCTCGCAGCTTCATTTTTACTAATTTTCATTTTGTAACATAAGAAATATTGTTGAAAAATTGCAAAGAATCGGTCAAGGTGTGGCAACACTTTTGAAACTACGACCTCTACAGTCTACATGTGCCTCGAACGGATATCGATTCACCACACTCAGCATTAGTGCATGGAGAGTCAGAATGTGCGCCTTCAATTTCACGGGTAGACAAAACAGCTACTTTTCTTCCAGAAAGTTTCGGCCAATGCAATGATCGGTGTGGCCGTTACCGTTATACAAAAAGGAAACAAATCATAGTGCAATCTGAACTTGAAACTCCTAAATCTCTCCATGCTTGAACAATTTTTTTCCTAAAACCTCACAAGTTGTTTGGTTTGGAGAACATATTATACGACCCTCGCGAGTTTAGATTTCGTTTCTTTCTATCTCTCTCTCCGTCTCTTGCCTCTCTCTTCTTCTCTCGCTCTTTCTCTCGTGCTCTCTCACTCTCTCTCACTCTCTATATCTCTCAAACTTTCAGTTTGTGAAATGCTTTTTTGTCCATTTGCCCGTTTAGTAACAAATCTCTACAAGAGCTTTTTCGTACCGCCTTCAAATTAAAAAAAAAAAAAAAAAAAAAAAAAAAAATGTGAATTTTCGTTCTCAAAATTACAAGAGAAGAATGAGACAACACTCATGGAGCTTTCGCAAGAGTGAGGGAGAGAAGGAACTTATGAACCAAACCCATCGATAATGCAACCAATAGCTCACCATGACCCATATACTACATGTATCCAATTCTTATTACTATTTTTGTTTCATTTTTTTGTTTGTTTATGCAACGTAGCAGATCCCAACAGAAACAAAAGCGAAAAAACGGAAGAGGATTGACCGTTAGAGAAGGAGGGGGAGGAAGAGTTTGCAAGGATGGGAGAGTGCCAGCACTGAGCAGTTTAGTGTGCTACGAGTCGTGGCTATTCATTAAGGAGCCTCAGTATGTATACAGACACATGCATCTACACACACAGGATGTAAAATAAAGCGGACATTGAGTGAGAGAGGAAGAGAGAGCTAGAGAGAGAGAGAGGGGAGATACAGAGAGAGAGAGAGAGAGAGAGAGAGAGAGAGAGAAAGAGAGAGAGAGAGAAAGAGAGAGAGAGAGAGAGAGAGAGAGAGAGAGAGAGAGAGAGAGAGAGAGAGAGAGAGAGAATGAGAGAGCTGTAGGCAAAATGAGAGTCAGAAGGACGGGCGATGTATAACGCCACTTAAATAGGTGGACGAGCGAACTTAGACGTCAAGTCAAAGTGAGGAGAAGCATTTCGTCCGACTCGAAAATAAGCAAATAAAAAAGCAGTAAGAAGAAAAATGAACTTCACTGGACGGACATGACAAGGAGCGGGGTTTTGTCCGAGAGAGGTCCATCGTATTGCAGTGGCGTTTGCGAGGGTCATTTGCGTAAAAGGAACATTTTCAATTAAAAACGCTGCGATGCGCGCGCATCCAAATGGATGGCGCACCGAGAGAAGGTTTTATCTCTCTCCTTTCAATTACAACACGCATGTCAGACAAGGATGGGGAATGAGATCAGACCCTTTACTTTTGTATCCTTTTCCAACTTATACAATCTTATGGGGAAATTGAGAGGGATGGGGAACCGGGCGCATGCGCAATCGCCCTAAATGACCGACCGTCGATCCTTCGCTCAGTGGATCGAAACATAGCCTTCCTCCGGACTTTCAAAAAATAGTTTTTGATTTCTGAAAACAATTAATTATAAGAGTTGATATTTTTTTGCAAGTTGAAACAATTTGTCGTGATTCATTTTCAGTGCTGACATCATAAATTAGATTCAACACTAAAAAAAATAGTAGCTAATTGGACAGTAAAAATGTTAAAAAAATGTGCGACAAGTTCTAAATGCTGATTTTACATTATAAAAATGCTGATTTAACACCTGAAAGTGCTCATTTAACTACGTCTATGATTAAGTCAGCATTTTTATAATGTAAAACCAGCAAGTAGAACTTGTCGCACATTTTTTTTTTAACATTTAAATGAATTAAATTAGCATTTAATTTTTTTTTTTTCAATGAAAGTTGTCGTTTTGAGTACTTTTTTAAAGGCAGTTTTCAATTCATTAATAAGACTCTACCGGTTTAACAAAATATAACACAGCTCAATAATATGACTGTACAGAGGTGGCTCGTGCAATATGGCAACAATGTCATCCCTCCATTTGATTGTATGTAAAACAATCGATTCGAAAGAGAAGCAGCGCTTCACCAGCAATCGATTGGTGACCATAGATTCAAATGGAGCGAAATCATGGTTGCCAGATGGCACGAGCCACCACTGTGACTGTAATGCACAGAAATATTCTAATGTGCAATCTTTTCTCATCCCGGTTGAGTCTCCATGACTGGCTTTCAAAAAAACGTGTGGTTATCTTGATGCTTTGACGGTGATTCCTCCAAATCGTGAAATTATTAAGGACGCGAGTATTTTAGTTTAATGCAGTGATACTTTGAACAAAACAATATAACCTTTGGGTCATTTCGGTGGAATTAACGGTATTGGCAGTGGTGAGGCGTGAAATTTGGCAAATATGTATTTTCCCCATATAAATTCACCCAAAAAGTCGAACGCTTCAGTAATCAGCAATGACCAGGTATTTCGACTTTTCTAATGAGTTTAAGTGGGGGAAAAAAGAACGTTGCCAAATCGCACGCCTCGCCACTGGGTATTGGCTTGAAAAATAAATCACGAATTTGAACTGTACGTGTAATTTTTTGGTCAACCAGTGGAATCATTGGTGCACTGAAAAAGCTTACTAAACATACACAAAGCAGTCCTGGCCAAAATGGTCTGTACAGATCCATAAGGTCCATACCAATTCCCTATATAGAGCATGGATATGTATGGACATCGTACGGGTAAACGTGTTGTTATCCTCACAGATCCACTCATATCCATACTCTGTATCGGGAATTTGTTATGGACCTTGTGAACCTGTATGAACCATATTTTCCAGGGAGCAGCTCTAGTTAAGTTTTTTTTTAGTCATTTTACCATTTATTGTTCCACTTCCACACATATCCATACTCTGTATCGGGAATTTGTTATGGACCTTGTGAACCTGTATGAACCATATTTTCCAGGGAGCAGCTCTAGTTAAGTTTTTTTTTAGTCATTTTACCATTTATTGTTCCACTTCCACACATATCCATACTCTGTATCGGGAATTTGTTATGGACCTTGTGAACCTGTATGAACCATATTTTCCAGGGAGCAGCTCTAGTTAAGTTTTTTTTTAGTCATTTTACCATTTATTGTTCCACTTCCACACATATCCATACTCTGTATCGGGAATTTGTTATGGACCTTGTGAACCTGTATGAACCATATTTCCAGGGAGCAGCTCTAGTTAAGTTTTTTTTTAGTCATTTTACCATTTATTGTTCCACACATATCCATACTCTGTATCGGGAATTTGTTATGGACCTTGTGAACCTGTATGAACCATATTTTCCAGGGAGCAGCTCTAGTTAAGTTTTTTTTTTAGTCATTTTACCATTTATTGTTCCACTTCCACACATATCCATACTCTGTATCGGGAATTTGTTATGGACCTTGTGAACCTGTATGAACCATATTTTCCAGGGAGCAGCTCTAGTTAAGTTTTTTTTTAGTAATTTTACCATTTATTGTTCCACACATATCCATTCTCTGTATAGAAAATCTTTTATGAACCTTGTGAACCTGTATGAACCATATTTTCCAGGGAGCAGCTCTAGTTAAGTTTTTTTTAGTAATTTTACCATTTATTGTTCCACACATATCCATTCTCTGTATAGAAAATCTTTTATGAACCTTGTGAACCTGTATGAACCATATTTTCCAGGGAGCAGCTCTAGTTAAGTTTTTTTAGTAATTTTACCATTTATTGTTCCACACATATCCATTCTCTGTATAGAAAATCTTTTATGAACCTTGTGAGCCTGTATGGACCATCTTTTCCAGGGAGTAGCAGCAGCTCTTGTTAAAGTTTTTTTTTAGTCATTTTACCATTTATTGTTTGAAATCTTAGGTTTTGTTCATGAAATTTTGTCCGGAAAAATCCCCAATTCTTTGCACTGAGCGACGACGCTAAGTGATGAACGATGAGCGACGCGAACCTCGGACTCGCTTTACTCGGCTACTGTCCGTCCGGCCCTCGGCTCTAGGGGCTGCCCTCGCCCGGGCCCTCGCGCTCTCCCCCGGCCAGCCAGCCGCGGCTTGGCCCGGGTAATTGTGAATGAAATAAAATGTACACAAACAATCAGATAGTGATACGCGGCGTTGATAAGCGTGAAGATCAGGGGGGTCAAACCCCCTCTCATCGTTGAACGTCTGAACTTCGGAATACACTCCCCGGGAAAAAAAAGATCCTTAAGGTGACTCCGGGAGTTGGGAGTTGGGAGTCGGAGGTCTCACGTTCGAATCCCCCTGATCTGACAAGTACGTGATACTTGACAGTCGACTTCTCTGTCGTCGTTGACGCTCGCTAGAGCCGCTGTTGCCATATTTACGACCCCCCCCCCCCCGGGGTGCCACACTCCAGGGTCGGACTGCCTGGCACACTAACAATGTATAGATACTAGAGGGTATACACTAGCCGATCGCGTACATGGTGGCTAACCTTCAAGGTGGCTGTAGAGTGTAGCCCCCTCCTTTTTGAGCCAAATTTTGACAATGTCAACATGGGAATTTTCGAAGAAATTTTGGGCGTTGTGTTGAAAAAGTAGGTTTTAGCTCTCCCCTTGGGACCTTAGCCCCTCCCTTGAATGATTTCTAGATCCGCTACTGATAGCTAAAGTTTTCTTTTTCTCAGAGACTCAACAACGTATCCTACGGAAAAGAAACAACCATCTTAAATCTATAGATGCCCGAAGTTGGCTGATGACTAACGACGAAACTCTGATGCTTCACTCTGATTGGCTCAGACCAGACCTTTCGTTAATCGTAATGAGATGCATGTATTTCATGTTGGAATTGGCAAGAACTTCTGGGACATCCTGTAAAGTGTGTACGGTGTCTTCCCCCATTACACACTCCGGCCTATTGCAGCATCTAAGAGACTTCCACGTTCTCTCATGAACGACATCAATCCATTGGCCTCATCTGTGACCGGCAGGGTGGGGTGAAAGGGGGTGGATGAGGGCAGGGTGTCCGCAGGGGCGGAACTCTCTCGTCTTTATTTTTTAATGGTGGCGCATTGTTCGAGTTCCCGAGTCCCACAATGGGGCAAAACGGCTGATTCAGCGGTCAAAATTAAAATCAGTGGCTTATCGTGCATTTGGCAACATTGTAGTGTGTCCTTTAAAACCCTTTAGAAAGGTAAATTTTTTGGTCGTTCGTAGAAAACCTTCGAATTCGACCCTTTACGAGTTTTCAAATGAGCAAAATCATAGCCGTATAGCCAGGAACTTGTCTTTCTCTCTCTTTCCCCATATGAACGAATGTGTTAAAAAATGACGCAGATAGGGGCTGTCACATGACTTCAGACCCTGTTTCTTTCCTAATCTAACTCATGCAATCAAATGGACAAAGAAAGTGAAAGAGAAGTTCCTTCGGCGACAGCTATGGGCAAAATAAAATGTTGCTAGATCGCACGATACGTCACCTTCATATATGCACAGAAAAAAACGGAACAAACATTTTGGAAGTGGTGAAAAACCTTTGGTAGAAAAATAACTCAGCAAAAGGCTTCAGTAGAGCTATCCAAATCTTGAGGTTACCCGCAGCAAAATCTCATTAGTTAGGATTACGAAACCTTTGTTTAGGTCTATACTAAAGTATTTTGCTGGGTTATTTTTCCAACAAAGGGTTTGTCACCACTGCCAAAGTGTTTTAACAGGCGGCGGCGCGGTGGCGCGAGGGTAAAAAAAAAGTGGGGGATACAAAATAAAAAATAACGACCTCTTATTTTTTGTTTTCTGTTTTGTTGATCACTTCTCTCCAGTTTTCAAGACAACAATTTCTTACAATTTCTTGTCCGACAAATCGGTTATTGCTGCCCCTTCGTGCGTTCCCCGCGACCCCGCGTGTGACTGCGCCTCTTCAAACGCACGCACCGCGCAGCATCAAACGACGCGTCGCTCGGTAAGAGGAGGTCCAAGTCCAATGAACGTCAACGTCTGCCGGGCCGGGCCGGGCCGGTACGCCACGGCCACGGAACGATATTGTTCCGGACGACAGGTCACTTGACTCTCCTGGATTCTTAGATTCCTTGATTCCTTGATTCCTTGATTCCGGAGTAGCTATATGTATAGAGTACACAACTTGTGTCCGCGACCGCCGCCGCGCCTCTTTAACTTGCCAACAGTCGATATCCGGCCGACAATCGAAATGGTTCTTTGCGGTCTATCGAAACGGACTGACGGACGCGATGCTAGCCCCCTCCCTCCCTCCCTCCCTCCCACCATCCTTCCGTCCCTCCCTCCTTGTGAGATAGGGGAGAGGCGGGGAACGGGTGGATAATCCACCAATTAGTGAGAGAAAAAAAGAAATAAAAGAAGAAAAAAAGTAAAAGAGAGCGAGAGAGAGAGAGAGAGAGAGAGAGAGAGAGAGAGAGAGAGAGAGAGAGAGAGACAATAAGTCCGGTGCTGACGATGGATGCAGGATACGGATCACAGTTCGGAATCATTATCGTCTCATTATCCCGTCCGAAAAAATCAACAATGGAGCAGGAAGTTGGATATTTTTTCCGGGCAAAGGCGAGCTCGGCCGCGGCCAACTCGGTATGGACATCTCTGTACCAGGAGAGGAGCCTGCAGCTCGCGTAAAATTGTAAATCGCGACGGTAAATTCCGAAAAGAAAAGAAAAAATAAATAAAATAAACCGAACCCCTAAACCCTTGATTAGGCTTGATAGTTTAAAATGCGTCATTTTTGAGTCCGATCCCACGAATCATAACGATTTGCATCTCCGTCATGTTTGAAATCTCGTCAAGAATTGAAGGCTTTCGTCACAAATTTCAACCGGGTTGTCAACAGATCGCTCGTGAAATTTGCAGGCTTCTATGAAACTGTAAATCACACGCACGTATCCAGAATTTGTTCTTTCTTTCTCTCTCTCTCTCTCTCTCTCTCTCTCTCTCTCTCTCTCTCTCTCTCTCCTCTCTCTCTCTCTCTCTCTCTCTCTCTTCTCCTCTCTCTCTCTCTCTCTCTCTCTCTCTCTCTCTCTCTCTCTCTCTCTCTCTCTCTCTCTCTCTCTCTCTCTCTCTCTCTCCTCTCCTCTCTCTCTCTCTCTCTCTCTCTCTCTCTCTCTTCTCTCTCTCTCTCTCTCTCTCTCTCTCTCTCTCTCTCTCTCTCTCTCTCTCTCTCTCTCTCTCTCTCTCTCTCTCTCTCTGTCCATATGCCTGTGTCTCTGACCATTTGAGCTCGTAAGTTAAAAAATTCATGGATTTCTCTCTGTTTGTTATAATTATTCTCAGTTGGCTCTGATGGTGGATTTTCCTATCTTCCTGTCGTCCATGAAAATCCTGAGTAGAGTGAAAACTTCAAATTATTCCGCAGGGAATCAAATGGATTTTTTCGCACAAATACTATCGCTTATAAAATTAAAATTAAAATTAAAATCTTTGTTTTAGGTCGTTTTTTGAAGTTTTAAAAGTTTCCCTTATTGGATCGATTCAAATCTTGAAAATACAATGTTGGGAAATGGGAAATCTGGTAAATATTGACATGCTCGGCAAGCACTGGACAGTATCAAATCTTTATATTGTTTCATATGATTGTTCCATGGATCTACGTAAATTAAAAAAACAAACAACAAATGGAACTGTTGCAAACTTTTGCTACAGGCTTATTTACAGTTGATTATGGGGTAATACCCTGTAAAAATAACAATGAGCGCACTAAAAAATCACGAAATCCACTCCTAAACTCACAAAATGCTTTTAAATGCGAGACCGTAATGGCGGCCGAGGCCGCGGTTTTCTTATGGCAATTGTATGCTTCTTCTTCTTCTTGCGTGGTGTTGCGAGAACACCCCGTGTAGATGGCGCTGATTGAAGATAGGGAACCCCAATGAAAACCGCGGCCCCGTCCGCCATTACGGTCTCTCGTTTAAAAGCATTTTGTGAGTTTAGGAGTGGATTTCGTGATTTTTTAGTGCGCTAATCGTTATTTTTACAGGGTATGACCCCATAATCAACTATTAATAAGCCTGTAGCAAAAGTTTGCAACAGCTCCATTGAATGCAAACAGACATTGAGAAGATATGATTTTTCATGGACAAACACACAATCAGACAGACCAATGGACAAACGAATGGTAGTAATTTAGGATGTTGTTTCAAGCCTCCGGGGTCATGAGATGCCAAGAAATAAAGTCAACTTGATTTCCAAAGTTATATTCATGATCACAAAACTTTTTCTATCCTCATGGAAAGTTAAAAAGTAAAACACAATGAAAACAGAAAGTGTAAAATATATTAAAGTAATTTTAGATTCCCCTCCCACCCCCACACCATCCTCGGCTCCCAGTGTTGAGATACTCTGTGGATACGCGCATGAAAAAAAATCTTCAAATACGTCAGCTCTGCCGTGGTTCAAAAAACACCGGATTTAGCTGTGAGGGCCGCGCCGCGATAAGATTTAGACCCTTTCCTACTTTTGGTCCTCGGGGCTAATCTTCAAGCCGTAAGAGATTGGAATGAAAATAGGGCCGGAATAACAAACAGAGAATACTTTTAATTTATCAGTTGCCCTATCTGATGTAGTATACCAGGGATTATGCGGAGGAGAAGTGAGAGCGGCGATAGTGAGTGCGAGAGAGAAAGAGACAAAAGATGAGGAGAGGTTACGAGAGAAAGAGAGAGAGGGAGGAAAATCATAAAACATTCACTGTAGTTGAAAAACGTGTAAATATTTACAAATGTTGAGGAGAGATGGAGAGTGGGAGCATAAAAGAATGATTCATAAAAAAAGAGCTAAAACAGGAAGTTATCGTATTTAGAGACCATTATCACAGAGCACGTTTAAGTATCACCCATGCCACGACACACTGACACTCCCCTGCACTCCTCCGAACCAAACTCAAACTCCGGGCTTGTGGTATCCGATAAAAGTGGACCTTTCACTAGGTTCAAACAAATAATACCTGATATTTTTTACTGGATCACTTGCTGTTGCTTTGTTCGCCCGAGTTATTTATTTTACATTTTTATTGCTAATTTTTGTATTTCTCATTCAGACGGTGATCTTCCTTATCCTAGCGTGGTCTTTCAAAAGGACAGATATAGATTGAATGGTAGGGAGGGGGAAGGAGGAATCGGAAAGAGTAGTGGGGGGATGTCTTGTCGTGTCCCTAAGAGTTGTGGCTAAGCGATATGTCTGGCTGCCCTACAATCCTCCTACAATAGACATGGCGTTAGTCGTGCGAGATCTCGTCTAGCTGTGAATTTATGGTAATCTCTCACTTGAGGAAGCGCTCAGAATTTTAAAATCTCCGATCTTGGTCGTGTGGTTGACGGATGTGGCCAAAACATTTGCACTCCGAATCGGCTTAACCTGCCAAGAAAGAATCGGATCTGACTCGGTGCGGTGAAGCTTTTAAAAGCCAAAACGGATTCTATACAAATGATACTGACGCGGCACGTTATTCTTTAATTTTTATTTTGTTTGTTTATTTTATGAAAAATGGGTGTCCACAAAAGGCTATCAAAATCTGTCTTCTGTCGAGGTAAACAAGGTCGAAAATATGACTTTTTACAAAGAGCCTTGAAAAGTCCACACTCAACATTCCCAACTTATAGAAGAGTTACGACTTCTTATATCCTTCTCGTTACTTTTGAGTTTTGACCCCTAAATACCCCGGGAGAAAGAGGAGGTTATGTTGAACGCATTATCAGGTCAAAAAAAAAGTAAAAAAATACATGTCTGAGAATAAAGATAAATCCTCAGCAGCTCGAGTAATGGAACTCTTGCAAGGTTTTCCTAAAGACAAATGGCCTGAACATTCTGATGTAAAATGCTGCGAAAATAACGATAAGACCATTATAAAAAAGTCTAAAACTCACTTCTCGCAGAGAAAAGTTAACTTGAAATTTTGGGTTACCACCCTTGCATGTATGCACCAACCGGACATGCAACCAACCGTTCGGACCCCAAACAAAAGAACAGGACATGAAATTAAGTGCGTCTTCCTCGTTTATTACGCAACGTAGAACTTTTCTGTAGTTATCACCGTGGACAAAATGTGTATAAATGGACCTTTAGTTCCTTCAAATTTACTTTTTGAAAGCAAATTCATTAATCGCATTGTTCAAATTCGTAGGTTATGTTCTTTTGTTTGGGGTCAGAATCCGAGGTTGATGCATGCATGCGAGGGTGGTCATCCGAAATTCCAAGTGAACTTTTCTCTGTGAGGAGTGAGTTTTAGACTTTTTTAATGGTCTCATCGTTATGTTTAGAGCATTTTACATTGGAATTGATACTCCATTTGCCTACAGCAAAACCGTGCAAGAGCTCCATTTGACAAAAAAGTTTTTTCTCCATTTGAATCTATGTAAAAAAAATGAATTGTCGGTGAGGCACTCTACACCCTTTCAAATCGATTGTTTTACATAGAATCAAATGGTGGCAAAACGTTGTTGCAAAATTGCACCAGCCCTCACTGGAACATTGAAACAAATATGCTTATTGGTTTGTATCTTCCAAAAAGATGTCAATATTAGCGGACATCAAAAACGTTATAATTAATTGATTTTCTCTGACCATCATACACGCGGCAACATAGCTTGTGGTCATCTTCCCGTGAAATTGATCGTCTGATGGTGGCTCATTATTTTCAAACGCACCCGCATTCGATGAAAAGTGCATCGAATATCACGTGTCGTAGAATACCTTCCCCCTCCCCCAAACCTTCCCTTCTATTCTCTTGGTATCTGACGCACTTGCTACATCATGATTAAGACACAACGACGCGACATAAAAGAGGATCCACGCACGGCATAGGTGGAACCGCAGGAATTCCTCTTTCTCTCTCTACGGCTCTTTAGCTCCCATATCCGTCTCTTTCTAATACAAATAATATTTAAAGGGGGATAGAGAAAGAGAGAGTGAGAGAGAGGGAGAGGGCGGGAAGTGAGAAAATGGACAAATTCTTGGATCCGCCTACGGCTACTTCAAATTCAATTTTCTTCAAATCAGGATTTCAGGACTCTGAACAACACATTTGATTTTAGTCGATGGCAAACGCAATTAGATAATGATGTGAGATTTGATACTAGAGAGCAGCGCAGCATATTACATCGACGGGGGGAAATTACTCGTCTCTCCAGGTGAGGTGTACTATTGAACAAGGTTGTTAGAGCACTAAATTATTGCTTCCGAAGTTGAATAAATTTATAAGGATTTACGAGTTTTCGACTTGTCACGAGGAGCAAGCCGATATGAGCGTCACTAATCAGCGCACTGTGGTCTGATATCGTCAAAAAAAGGCCAAAAATAAGAGAGTGAATTTCTCATCAATTCATCATTTTTAAGCTTTCAAGGTCAATTTTAATCACAGAGTACACTTTTAACAAGTACTTTAACCCTAGATCTATTCCTGGAAAGTTTTAAACTGAGCTGAAAAGGTCGAAAATTGTGATTTTTTGATGATTTTTTGTCATTGATTTTTGGCCATTTTTTTTCGATCTCAGACCAAAGTGCGGCGTCTCAGAGTTTCCGTGGCTGATCACCATGCGCTCTCTCTCGCGCCAGGAATCGAAACTAAAAGAACATTAATCAACAATCCGCGGATGTACTTTCAAAGCTCCTTGTCTTCGAAAAAAAAAGGATGATTACTTTGGTCACTGGAACATCGTTCATTGCTTGATGGTCGTTTTTTTCTTTATCTTCTATCTTTTTTCCCTCTCTCCCTGAGTCATAAATCTCTTTTCCATACACTGAACTGTTCCGTCGAGACGCTTAAAATATGGAGCTGGAATATGCGTTACGTTTGACATTGCCTTCGGAAAATTTGAATACGGATGCTAGAAAAATTGGTCAGAGTTTGCCGATGGGCGTTGAAAATTTTGGATAGTATCTCTCGAATATCTAGTTTCTTGCATCCGAAAGTGTTTCTATGATTAGTAGCGTTCAATGAATGATAAATGAATGTGGCATAAAAACTAGCATCTAATATACCTCCTTCCTCAATAGTTTAGACACGATCATTTGAACTTTCAAACGCGTGTTTCTCGAGTTGTGGTTTTTGCTTGTTTGCCGTTTGTCCGACAAGGTCCGTAATTGTGTGGGTAATTTGCTTTATACCTATAGACGTTACTGATCATTTTTGCTTGATTTTCCTAAATAAACAAAATAACAATGCAAAAAAAAAAAAAAACTATTTAATTACGAAAACAAACTAAAAAAAAAAGACCCGAAACACCAAATCGGGAACGAAGCGATGGATGAGTGACGAATTCCACGTATCCAACGATAATCAAGCGAGCTTCAACCGACATTTATTCAATCCCTTTTATCAACCGGTCATTTTCGTCTAATGAATCAGACCCGCGTAAAGTCATCGATGATTGATTGTCGCGCGGAGAGAGAGAGTCAAAGGATCACGCGAGGTCGCGGGGTCGCGGGATCTAAACGTCGATCGACCCAAAAGCCCAAGTTGCGCTCGCACCAACGGACTTCTGCTCCTCACCTAAAATGAATTGTGCGATTTCATCGATCACCGATCAATCGATCGCATAGCAACGCAACGCACCGCACCTCACCGTCCGGCCGGAGGAGGACCAAAACACAGAACTAGAGGGGGGAAGACGAAAGCAAAAAGCGCCAGTCCAGAAGAGGGGTGAGAGGGAGTCAAAGGTGACAGACGATTAGTGGATGAAGAGAGAGAAAGAGTGAGAAACAGACAGTGGGGAAAGAGAGAAAGAAAGAGTGAGAAAGAAAGAGAGACTGTGACCACGGTTTTACGGGACGACCCCTAAAACCATCGGAAATATTCAAATTCGTCCGGTTTTTATTTTTGCGCGTTTTATTGTTACTTCCTGCTCGGTGTTCAATAATGCATCCCGCCGGTCCGCCGGGAGGAGGGGAACGGGAAAAAAAGGAGAGTGAAAATTATGAATAAAAATAATTCAGATAATAGGAAATATTACACCCCTAAAAACTAAGATAGGAAGATATGAGCGTGATGCGAAGGATTTATTGTTATAATTATAATAACTCAGCTCTTTACACAAAAACAGCTTTTTTCTCTCTATCTCTCTTTCTCTTTCTCTCTCTCCTCCTCCTCCTTTCTGACATTTTTGCATCATTTCCATTGAAAGAGGATACGTTCCTGGCTCGCCTCTACTTTTCGGCCGCGGTCTCCAGGCCACCTCACCGCGCTCTTATACCTTACATCCCGATAGCCGGTCGCACGGCGTTCTATACGAGCTCTCCCCTTCTTCCCTCAGGATTTTTACTCACCACTTTCTAAAATGAATAGTCGGTCACCTTTAACCTGCAGTATATTTTCCTGTTCCGGTTTTTTTTTTTTTTTTTTTTTTTTTTTACGTGGATGGACGGACCAACGCAACGATTGGAGGAGCTCGATAGCTTAGTCACCGGCCCATTGGGATGCTGGAGGACCAAAGCCATGGAGCACGGAGGCTTCTGTGTTTAGGAATAGGACGTAATAACCCTCGAAAGCAATCGCAATCGCGCAGAGCAGATGGACATGGACATACATATTCTCTCTGATTGTGTGTCTTGCTCTCACGGTACACACTGGACCCGACTAGAAATTTTCCGGACAAGAATAATATTTCATTTATTTTTTTATTTTATTTTATTTTAATTATAATCTTTGGCAAAACTGGTGACAAACAAACCGACGCCATTTTGAGAGTGAATGAAAGGTGCACACTATTTCCAATTTTGTGAGTTATTCGAAGCTTTTTTTGATCTTATATCATACAGTTGTCAAAATGATGGTCATTAAATAGTGTTTTATCCATCTTCGATCTCGATTTTTATAAAGTAGTAAGTTTTGATTCAGAGGTTATGTTCGTTTGTTTGTCACCAGTTGAAGGTTCCTCCCCTAATTTCAAAAGTGGACTCGCCCGTCTGCCTACTGTAGTGTATGGTAAGTTTGCCTCACCCAGCTCAATGTTACGGTATAGGATGCACTCCGTCTATATGATTTAATGTCTTTGGTTATTTGACTCAATTTATGCTCTAATATGAAATATTTACCACCTCTTTAAGTTATCTTACTATTTATCAGTAGCGCAACTAGAGTTTTTTCATCTCTCGCTTTTCTCCATTAAGAAACGTATGTTAGACAAGGATGGACAAGGGGATAAAACCCCCTCTTTTTGTCCTTTTCCTACTTATACATTCAAATGGAAAATGAGAGAGATGGAAGTGATCCTGGGCGCGCCAGTGCTATTTATAGTTTATTAATCTAGGTTTTTGTTCGATAGGTTATGCCCGGAAAATTCAATTTTTTTCAAACCACTGAGCTTAGGACTGTTAAATGGGTGAATGGATTTTTCAAGGCATGAGTAATTGTTTTTTTTTTTTTTTTTTGCTTTAATGATATTTAAGCGTTGAAATTGTCAAAAATCATGTTATTTGACTCATATTTAGCTCTGAAATGAAATATTTTATATATATTTACTTATATTATACTATTTACTGTCCATAATCTTCATTTTTTTTTTTTCTATCGTAAATTATTTCCAGGAAATTCCATTCCATTTTGACCCACTGCACGCTGGATTTTGAGGTGAGTCAATGAATTTTCCGGGCATGAATAATTGTTTTTTTTTTTTGCTTTAAGAACATTTAAGCGTTGAACTTTTCAAAAATCATGTTAGTTACCTTACTTTTTACTGTCCAGTATCTTAATTTTTATTCCCAAAATTATGTCCTGAAAATTCTTTTCCCTTTCGGCTCACTGTGCGCCACACTCGAATGATCGAAAAGGAGTCCTGCAATTCGATTGAAATCCCGAAACCAACCTACCTTCTCCTCCTTTTATCTTAATCTCCGGCTAAGACACTCCAGGCATTGTTCAACATTGTTCATTAAACCATCATGCTACCGAGCTGTACACTCGCTGTCCCGCTGTCCTGCTGTCCGTTCTCTGGATATCCCTCGCCCTGTCCTGTCCGGAGCTCATTCGCTCTTTTGTCATTCAAAAGAAACTCGACTCGGGATTCTCTGCCTTTGATGGTATTGCAGCATCGCGCGACCACTACCTGTGCCACTCCCCCCCCCCCTTTGTTGATTAAAGTCCATGGTTGCCATCGAATCATTTTGCCCGTAAGTTAGCCCTCTCGTCTCAAACCGACCTATAATTTTATTTTAAAGTTTCAAAACGTCTTCCCGCGTTTTATTTTTTTTACTTGGAACCAATTGATCATTAAATTTTTAGGGTGATTCTTTTTAGTGCAAAGAAGAGTACCTACTTTTAAAAACTCGATAGTAACTTCTTTGTCGGTTCTTTAAAGGAAAATAAGTGAATAAAATAAGAAGATAAATTTTGAAACGTCACGATGAAGTTGTTAGGCCCATTTGAAACCAGATAGCTCGTGGTTTACGTTTCGGGCGAGCCGCGAAGGAAAAGGATTTCGTTTTGAATCAGAAAGGCGTTGTTAGAATGAGGCAGTTGCAAGGATCTGAAGTTTCGTGTTTTTTAAAGAAAACGATAGTACTTGATGAGCTGAGAACAATGGTGCTTTTGGTTTTTTCCTAAGTGTCCCGGTTTTGGAGATACACACGTGTAAAGTTTTAGAAAATCGTGTGCGTAGTGACGTCACTACGCGGAATTCACATTTAACCCTTCACTGCATGGGATTTTTTTTTTCAACCAAAACTGGATTTTTCGATTCATTAGGTGGTCACATATATGGGGAAAAATAGCAAAAAAAATAGTTAGACAGTTTTTCGGAGAAAATTCTCATTTTTCCATTTTTGTCTTGTTTTTTACAAGTGCTATAACACCATAAGAAATGGCGAAAAAAAAACAATTTTTTTTTTCAAAATTTTCAAAAAATAAGAATTTTTACCTTTAATTGGATTTTTCAAAGAGCAAAAGCCAGAAGCTTGGTAAATAATGAAATGGGGTTGAATTGGATACGGGGACAAATTTTCCCCAACCATGATTTCTTTATTAAATGCATATAATGAGTGCAGTGGTCTTTTGAAAAATGTTTGGGCCTCTTAATTTCTAAAAGGTGACACTGGTGATACAATTTGGAATAAGTCAAATATACATTACAATGTCTGATATAGGGCTTTTTACATCATGTATCACCAGTGATACACTATGCAGTGTAGGGTTAAAACAATGTATTTTGGGCCAAAATCTCATCTCCGGAACAATGGGACTTAATAGAAACCAAAGGCATCTTTGTTCTCAGCTCATCAAGTACTTTCATTTTCTTTATAAAAACCACAACATTTCAGACCCTTGCAACTGCCCCATTGTGTACCAATGGAATACGCAGGACATTTTCACCGTAACAATTTCATTTGAGTAGTAGCAAAGCATATTTTTAAGTACAGTTCATTTTAAAACTCATAAAAATGGTCGCATTTTGCAATCCCTCGGATTCATAATTTATATGACTACATGAGTTTATACGTGGGCAAAATCATTAAGCATTTACATGCGATAAAAATCTTTCCTGCTCAGGTTAAACAGTAGATAAACAATGAACTCCAACTCAAAAATAAATATGATATGATAAACGTTCAAAAGGAAAACAATTTCCTCGTGACTATTTAGGTCAAGGAGAATGAATGGAGGAAAACGCGAAGTTTATTTTGAGAGTATATCGGCACAGTTCTAATACTTTATGCTCCGTATGAGCTACACGTTAGTTGCAACACACTGAAACGCAAGGTCCATATATTATAAGGTCTGGCCGGTAGCTTTTGGATCCCTCTGATGATCCAAAGTTTGGGAACGTGCGCGATGTAAACAAACATCCTCGCTGAATTCAAGATGGCGGTGAACTCGGGAAATAGGGGCTCCCAAACTTTGAATTTCCTGAGTTGGCGCTACCGGCAAGACCTTATAATAATATAATATATGGACCTTGCTGAAACGTATAATGTACTCGGGTGTTGCATCTGTGGCGAACTTTTGCCTAGTTGGTTTTTAGAATTTTTTCTGACTTGAGATAACTCGAAACTTATGTTGGATGAACTTAAATAGTCCGAAATCTACATACTCTTGAATTCGGAATCGCAATCCATCGAAAATTGAGTTGTTAAGTTCACCGTTAAATATATTTCCATCCAGTCAGCGTCCTAGATTCAACGCTCAATACACAGGGCCAGCGACTGTTATTTTGGACTCATCGACATGGAAACTTTCATTGTCATGAAACAACGAGCTCATCTTTTTTTAATCCAATTGCTACGTGCGAGACATCATCAACTTGTTTAAGAAAATCGAAACGATCGATTTAAAGAGCTTTCGATCGGAGAGTTGTTTGTTAGGTTTGAAAGAAATAAAACTACAGAATTATACCAATTTTTTATTTCTTGCGAAGGCTGACCAAAATTCGGACCCACTTTTCCCGTCAATTAAGAGGTTATATTTTATTTTCTTCAATTGAAAAACGCTATTTTTAATTCAAAGCTACATAGTCTGCATAGTCAATTTGATTTTTAAAAAGAAGCTACGTTTATAAAATGAGTTTATTTATAAATAAACTAAAACAAACTGAATGATCGATCTTGAGATTTTATTGCGATTTCATTCCGCACAAGTTTAAAAAAAAAATGACCCGAAGAAATTTCTTCATGTGATTTTTTTAAGGTTTGAAACTTTGGGGCACACCTCTCCAAGCCAATCAGAGAGAGTGTTTCATTTTCTGACCATGCAACCGTCTATTCAATTGCGACTTATTTTTGTTTTACAAATCAATAATTTTATTTGCACATCTACTTCGAGATACCAAATTCAGGATAGATTGTAAACAAATTATTACAATTCGAAAGGGGAAAGTCAATAACCAAATTAATTTGATACGAAAAAGAAAACATACTTCCAAGAAGAGATTCAAAAATCGTAGTCAGGTTATACAGGGTGTTTTTTTATCCCCCCTTGATTTTTTTTCTTGCTAATTGAGATAAACAGTTAAGCTTTGGACCTTCTTCATAATTTTCAATGAATTTTCTTTTTTTGGGGTCTACCCTCCCTCCAGCCTCCCTAGGGGAGCCCCAGGGGGTCTATCTCAAAAATTTCAAATAGCAACCCCTATTTTGTAATACATCGTTTAAAAGCGCGTAAACTTCTAAGACTTTCGGCACAAACCGGAAGTTGATTCCTTTTTTTGTTTTCGATTTATCGAATTTCAAAGTTCGATTTGGATCCATTTTCAAAAATCATTACTCCACTATGAAAAGTCGGAATTAAAAATTTATGGGTCCAAATTACTCTAAAAAGCAAGTACTTTTCAGATAACTAAATGGTTCTGACATAAAATTAGTCCAAAATGGATTTTTGAGCCCCCAAATTTTTTGAAAAATTTTGCCCTTAAAAGGGGCTTTCTCAAAAAATTCCTTGCGCGACCCTTATTGAATGATACGTCAATCGGAAAAACATAAAAAACTGAGCATTTTCGCGCAAATTGTATACCGATATCGTATTCGAGTTATCGAATTTTGAAGATAGGTGAAAATTGAACTGTTAATATTCGATATCTCAAATACGAAAAACGATCGATATCAATATGCGGGTTGCGCCAAAATTCTCATTTTTGTGTGTTTTTTTGATCGACGTAAGGGTCGTGCAAGGGAATTTTAAGGGCAACATTTTTAAAAAAAAATTGGGGGCTCAAAAATCCAATTTGGATTAATTTTATGTCAGAACCATTTCATTATCTGGAAAGTACTTGCTGTTTAGAGTAATTTGGACCCATAGCTTCTGTATTTCCAACTTTCCAAAGTGGAGTAACGATATTTTGAAAATGGGTCCAAATCGAACTTTGAAATTCGATGTATCGAAAACGAAAACGAAAAACGAAATCAACTTCCAGTTTGCGCCAAAAGTCTTAGAATTTTACGCGCTTCCAAATTATGTATCACAAGATAGGGGTTGCTATTTAAAATTTTTGAGATACCACCCCTGGGGGATCCCATAAGGAGGCTAAGGGGATGGACGGGGTTGACCCCAAAAATAGATGAAAATGTTCATTGAAAATGATGAAGAATGGTCCAAACCGCAACTATTTATCTCAATTAGCAAGAAAAAAACCAAAGGGGGATAAAAAAACACCCTGTATGTATTAGCTGCAGACGTAATCAACAGCTTTATTTAGCAGACTGTTTTGCTTTGCCTCTTTTGAATTTTGAGTTGACTGTGAAAGTTTTGAGTGAGCACGAGGCAAAAGTTTGCGACGGACTCACTCTACGATTTGTAGCAGATTATCTGTTGTGTGAAATCCTTGTAATTTTGACCATAGTCATGAGTCACGTTCTATTGTGTACAGCAGTTGAAATTTTTTGTAATTTTGACAATAATCACTGAATTTTTTACTTGTGACATAGCAGGGAATTCATTTTTTGAAGTATCAACTGCAATTTCCTCGCGAATTTTTAAATTTATTTCCTGGTCAAAATGGTCAGACAAGCGAGATCTAATTTAAATGTGGTAAATTTAGCATGGTGTATATTTCAGTGTAGTTTAGTCAGAAGCTCAACATTTCAAAATACGGATCTCCAATTCATCTTGAAAGTTTTAAATGAAACTTCAAAAATATCCGAGTCCCCATTGATTCACATCTTTGATCCAAATCAGACCCTTTCCGTAACTCCATTAATCCGAATGCTCCACAAGGATTCGATCGCAACAATACTCGTCGATAAATTGGGTGATTTGGACTCATGCGTAACTCGAAATCGTGCTGTAAATATACTGTTTGTTTTGAATAGCTGTGAAGAAATACCAAACGTAATTATTGACTTTGCTGACCTAGAGAAAGCAGTAAGCATAAACAAGTCAACAGAAAAGATTTATGAGAATGTTACTAGCTCTGCTTTCACTCAACCGTCAACGCTTCCCGAGCGAATTGAATTAAGTGCATTCCGCCATTTTCGAAAATTTTCCAATATCGGTCGTATCCCCTATGAATCAGAGGGTGCTGAGTTCATAGCTGCTTCAGACCTATCCGAATCGTTGTTGAGTCGATCCCATCGTCTATTTTGCAATCGCATTCTCAACGGCGAGAATAATCTAATATTTCTCGTTCGCCAAAAAGAGGCAGAAACCAAAGATGCAACCTTGCTGAACTTTAAAAGGACACCTGCAAAAATATCAATGTACAATTTTGTTGCCGATAAATTTTCAAATTGCGACGTGAATTCAATAATGAAATTCATTTGGAGAATTTTTCGCGGTTACAGAACTGTGATCTGCGCCGGCGAGAAGTCTTGTCATTGGTATGATCCATTTAACAATAAAACCAAATTATATACTGTCAATAGCGAAAGGTACTTCGATTTTTCATGGGCTTCGATGAAACATACAAACCTAACCGTATTATACATCGAAAGTGTTCGTCCGTTTAATTTCCCAATGGACTGGAGCCTCAGATACGATTTTTTCAACCTTTTCTTTCTTGGGTATTTGGCAAAATATTTGGAGTTTTCAGCGAATGCCTTGTTTATGGATGGAGGACACTTGGCACTTGACGAGGAAGGAAGCGAACTGTCACTATTTTCTATGGGTATGGATATGAACGTTGATTTAGTCACATTTGAGACTGGTGCTCGAGTGAAAAGGCCGTTACTCTACGACTTCTCACCGGCACTCGATACAGGTGTTCTCTTTTTAGTTTCTCCTACAAGGGGATTCATGCCACAATACTTGGTTGCAATTAAAAGTTTCAGTATTCAATCATGGTTAATGATTATACTCACGTATACTTTCTGTGTAATCGTACATTATTTGATAAAAACTTGGGTCTTCAAGTCATTCCGATCCCTATGCAGTAATGAAGAATGGACGACGATCATAAATCTGTCTTCTGTATGGAGTGTTTTTTGTTACATATTGTGTGTTTCTCAAACGCAGTTACTTTTTGGTCGGAGTCTCAGCGGGAAGATCCTTTTCCTGACTCTTAGCTTTTCATCGATGATTATTGCGACCGTTTTCCAAGGTCAAATGGTCACATTGGTGACGTCAAGAGTGCGTTATGCCGATATTGATAGTATCGAAGAGCTTGAAGAATCAAATCTACAGATCCAATCAACCGATATGGCATCTGATCACGAATTATTTAGTGCCGACTCAAGCCGCCATCTTATTAGCCAGAAACTATCTGACGAGTTTGTGTACCTAGACAAAATCTTGCTCTTCAACAACTTTTCAGAGTGGCATTCAGACGGAGTAAAAAAGGATATTGTAGCGCTGCACGAGAAGAGTATGAAAACATTATTACAGACCGATGCTTTTTTGACTTTTTATCCACTTCCTGTAACTCATGAGTCAAGGCTCCATATTTTGGAAAGTTTAAATACCGTTTTTGAAACTGAATTCCATTATGTTCGGGAGCACCTAATGACCTATCCTTATTCCTACTCATTTTTGAAATACTCTATTTTCGCTAAGAAATATAGCGAGTTTCTTATTAGATTGTCTGAAACGGGACACGTCCAAAAATTTTTTGCAAGTCGGAGTAATACCTTGAAAGCTTTCAGCAAGAACAACGAATTCAACCCTGGTAGTATCACTGACGCTCCTAATAGAGCTTTTACAATATCCGACTTGGGAACTGCGTTTTTATGTTTAACGTGTGGCTTAGTTTTAAGTTGTTTTATCTTTATGGCTGAGATATTATCTTTCATAAATTGTTCGTATCTATAATAATAATAAAATGTAAAGGAGCTCTTTATTTTGTATTTCAACTGAAGGTTGCGCTCAAATACAGATGCTCGAAAAGAATCGATCTTCTTTTGCATGGTGTGTAATCTGGCAATGTTGCATTTTATTCATTAATACTAATGTAAAAGATGGAAGCCCTAGTTAATTCGTGGTGTAGTGGATACCCATGAATTCGAATTGGGACCTTTGAAATATCGACGTGTGAGGATACTTCATAAATGACACTCAGAGATGAGAGCAGAAAAGGATGGTATGTTCTACTTTCCGATGATGATAGCAATGCAAAATCTTTGGTTTTTTGAATCTCCAAACTTTAGAGTCTGACCAACGCTGAAGGTATTCATCATTCATTATGTACCAGCAAATCACTTTAATTTACCACAAGTACGTTGCATTTGCCATATTACGGTGAAATTTGCCATACTTGCTAGCAGACTCCAAAATCAACTATTCACCATCTGAATAGTGGGACCACCATCATTACCCGCATAAGCGGTGAAAAAAAATACACCATAATAATAATATAATAATAATAATATTTCTTTATTTGATAACATTGTGCACAAAGACCTATCAAATGCGTCAATAATTTACATAATCTAATAGCCTTAAAATGGATAATAATAATAATACAAGGGGTGTGCCAAAAGTAGTGAAACTGATGCTGTAACTTTTGAACAAAACAAGCTATCGACCTGATCTTGGTTGCGATTGAAAGACCAACTTGTTAGCTTTTGATTGAGCTCAAGATTAGTAAAATCGGTCCACAATTGACCGAGTTATGGCACTTTGGAAATGGAAAAAAAATTTGACCCCCTACGGTTTTTTTAATGAAATTTATTCTTACCGGAACTGCTAAGTTTAAGCTCAGTCTGAACTTCCCTCCGATTCTACTGCCAAATGATTTTTTTTTTCAAAGTATTGACCATTGAACTGGACACATTTCCTCATTTGTTCCTGCCACTTCACTGTCATGGTTTTTTTTTTTTTTTAAATTCGACCGTTGAAATCGTGGTGAAAAATTTCTGAACCTCGGATTGAATCTCAGCTTTCGATTTGAATACGCGACCGCGGAATTCTTTTTAATGAAACGGAAATAACCAAAAGTAACAGGGCGCAAGATTTGGACTGTAGGGTGGATGGCAGATTGTCTCAATTCCATTTCTTTTCATAAAGTTGGTAGTGCAAACTGAAGTGTGCATGTGGTCAGGCATTATCTTGATGCAGCATCCAAGAGGCTTTCAAATTCGGCCGTTTCCGAGAAATATGCATCATTAATTCCATCAGAACATCCTGTTGTCGATGCGATCAGTTGATGAGCGTTATCAGTCTGATTGCTATGACAGCAGCGTGAATTAGATAAGATGATCACGTAAAGGTGATGCCATCTCACGTCCTGATAAATAATGCACGGGAAAATCCCATGCTTCACTTTTCGCTACGAAAAAGTATTCGTTTAAAAACCGTAGGGGGTCAACATTTTTTTATTTTCAAAGTGCCATAACTCGGTCAATTATCAACCAATTTTGCTTATCTTGAGCTCAATCGAAAGTTATTAAGTTAATCTTTCAAACGCAACAAAGATCAGGTCGATAGCTTGTTTTGTTCAAAAGTTACAGCATCAGTCTCACTACTTTTGGGACACCCCTTGTAATAATAATAATAATAATAATAATAATAATAATTACGGAGTGATCCACCCTATGGACAGAGCAACTGCGATTGCATAAACCTGTCCCTGGTGGAGACTTAGCAACTCCATCCCCAAAGTGAGGGGAACCGTTTAGCAAAACTAAAAAAAATTTATACATCACTGTAAGTAAGCCGCATGGCTTAGGACCAAGGTTTGGTCCCGCCGTGTGGACAACAGCAACACCTCGCCAAGCGAGTGATAAGGAAGAATAATAATAATAATAATAATACATTGAAATAAAACTTAAACTCGTACTTCTAAAAATTCTTTCACATTGTAAATACATGCACTACTTAAATTTTCTTTTTAGCTTTCGTGGAAATGACTCCATCTTTGCATCTCGTTTCAGGGAGTACGGCAATATTACAAAGAAGTTACTACCTTTTTTTTTTTTGTTGAGGAATCCATACCGAGTTCTCTCGCTCTCTATCTAGTATCTTCGGCCTCTCTTTTACTAGATTTAAAATACTTTTATAAATTACTAGACCTAGGACTGTCATAATATGATGTTTTATAAAATGCTCCCGACAGGATTCGTATTTTTTTAATTTACAAACTATTCTCGTCGCCTTTTTTTGGCTTATAAATAGTCTGTGTAGTGGAGTTGCTGAGCAGTTCGACCACACCGATATGAAATACTCAATGTGTGCCATGAATATGGCATGGAACACATTGAGTAGCAAGTCCAAGTTACAATATTTGGCCAGGTTTCTTAATACATACAGGGATGATTGCAGTTTTGAAATTAAGTTTTTGACATGATCATCGAATTTTAAATTTCTATCGAATAGAACTCCTAGATATTTAAGTAATTCTAATTGTTTAAGCTCATTAATGTCTATGAATATTCTGACATTTTTAGTAGCTCTGATTTCCGGTTTATTATAATGAAAGCCGAATTTTCCTTATTCATTTCCATAAAGTTTATCTTACATCATTCCTCAATAATATTTAATACTATGTATAAATCAATTTCTAGTGAATCAATACTTTTATTGCTAAGGGTTAATATTATATCATCCGCGAATAAAATTAGACTGTATTCGGAGCTGACGCATTTGTTTGTCTTTAATTTAATGTATCTGGCTAAATCATTGATGAAGATCAGGAATAGAAGGGGAACTAACACCGAACCCTGCGGAACTCCACCGTCAACTTCCACTTCTTCTGACTTTATGATTACACCCTCTGAAACTAATTGCACGTATTGTTTGCGACCCTTTAAGTAGCTCATTAAGTATTTGATTGCTTCCTCGCTAAAGTCCATTTTAACTAACTTAATTTTTAGTACCTCAAAATTTGCCGAGTCAAATGACTTTTTGAGGCCAACTGCGATCACTACATTGAAAGACTTACTGTGGGTTATAAGTTGGTTGTAACAGTTTCTTAGTGCATCTTCCGTTCTTGTCTTTTCACGAAAACCAAACTGATTTTCGTAAAGTATGTTATTAACTCTAAATAATTCTTTATTTGTGAGGCAAGAACCCATTCTGCTACCTTTGATAGGGGCGAAACTAATGCCAGAGGCCTATAATTTGTTGATTCGTTTTTTTTCGCCACTTTTGAAAAGGGGGATAACTTTTGCTACCTTAAGCATCTCTGGAAATACGCCAGTTATTAATGTCTCGTTGAAGACCAAAGTGAGGATTGGCACCACTGGCTTCTTTCACCAGTTTTAGAAATTTATTTGATAAACCATCATATGCCTCAGATGCAGATCACTTGTTTTTTAATGCTTCTATGGATACCTTTATTTCGCTTTCTTTAAATGGAATTGGAAAAATGAACTGTTACATTCCTTTATATAGTTGAAATCTTGATCATTACACATTTTCTTGGCACTATTTGCACACACGCCCACAAATGCCTTATTTAGTTCATTTGCTATTCCCTAAATGAATCATCAATACTATCAGCTCCATGAGAGAATGAGGAAGGAACGTAAAAAGAAAGGAAAAATATACAGGGTGCACCAGACCACCCGGATAGGGCATTTTTCTCGAAAAATACTGAACCAAATTATTTGAAACGAAAAAGCCAAATAAGGAAGTGACCCCAGATTTTCCGTTTTTGATGATTTCAAAAGCCCTCGGTGGCCTTGGGGTGGTTTTTGGGGGAGAAATGGGTGTTCAAACACATTTTTCAAGTTATTTTCTTGAAAAAGTCAATTATAAAGGTATTGAAAAAAGTTCAAACTCGTAAAGTAAAAGCAATTGGCAACATTTTTGCTCCATACATTTTTTTCAAAAACCCAACGTTTTTTGAGTTTAAGGAAATTAGTTGAACTGTCTTAAATCAGCTTTTGTGACCACACTGTTCAATTTTTTTCAAAAATACTTACAGATTCTTAAAGAACAGATCAACACCTTTCGATTGATGTGCCACATGTTACCTTTAAGTTTAAAAATAAGATGTTTTACGCCAAATCAAAATGTTGGGCTTAGCTGGCTCAAACCATGAAATCGCGCCAAATCTACCATTGGAACCTCAAAATTTTGATTTGGCGTAAAACACCTTATTTTTATACTTAATTGTAACATGCGGCACATTAATTGAAATTTATTGATCTTTTCTTTAAGAATCTGTAAATATTTTTGAAAAATATTGAACAAGGTGGTCACAAGGGGCGATTCAAAAAGAAAATCCAAAAATCCCCTAAACTCAAAAAAATTGGGGTTTTTGGAAAAAGAAATCATAGGATCAAAAATGTCGCCAATTGTTCTTACTTTGCGATTATGAACTTTTTCATTACCTTTATTGGAGACTTTTTCAAGCCTCCCAACCACCTCTAGGGGCCATCGAGAGCTTTTGAAAAAATTAAAAACGGAATATATGGGGTCACTTTCTCATCCGACTTTTTGTTTCAAATCATTTGGCTCAGTAGTTTTCGAGAAAAATGCCCTATCTTTGTGATCTGGCACACCCTGTATATTTGGTGAGAGTGAAGGAAGGACTTATTGGGTAAGTGGGTAGAAAAAAGTACGAGAAAACAATTTATTCCTTTAAAGAAAGGTAGATGACTTCGTTGCAGTCTACGTACGTACACGTCGCGTTCTATGCAATCCATGAGATTGCAACACATGATTAAGTGCACTCAAATTGCACTGGAGCCGTGATAATATTTATTTTTTGTGTAATTTACGGCACGAGCCAAGCTTGCAAATTAATTATGCCCGAGTTTTGAAAGCCTGCGAATGCGCTCTCTACCTCCGATCAGCGGTCCTAGATCATCCACGAGCATAGTTGCCAGATAATCGCTAAAATTTGATACATTGCCCATTCACCGATGGGTCTATTTATTGCAGTGGCGAAGCGTGCGATTTGGCAACTTCCCTTTTCCCCATTTAAACTCATTAGAAAGGTCAAAATGCCTGGTCATCGCCGATGACTGAATCTTTCGACTTTTTTGGTGAATTTAAATGGAGAACATACATTGTTGCAAAATTTCACGCCTCGGCATATACTGATTTATTGCCATAAAGATTACACAGTCCAGTTCAACATAGTGCGACTATAATTTATAAAAATACTCTGCTGTTTAATGTTAGTTAGTAGGTATGATAAAAAATGCATAAATTTTTTCTTTCTTTATTTCTTTCTTTCTTTCTTTCATTTTTTTTAGGACATTTCTTAGTTAATAATATTAAATGAAAAGAAGAAAGAATTACGGGTACACCTACTCGATTACTGTGCACTTGATTTAGAATACAATTGATGCATGGAGTCTAAATGTTTCACCCATTAGATGACATTTTCGAACAGTGACGGACTTGGTTCATTGCATCTGCTGAGAAGAAGGCCAAATGTCTAACTCTCCATATAAGATAGAGAAAGTATTTTCATTAAATAAAATTTTAAATTTGAATTCTGTCCATTTATCCGAAATTCAGTGATGGGAGAAAATCATTTTTTGAATAATCAGAAATAATTAACTAAAATTATTCACATAATTATCATGTTATTCCTATTTAGGAAATCAAAGTTGTAACACTACCAGTCATTCATCTTATGACACATGAATATGCTGGTGGTGTCAAAACTTTGATTTGAACTATAAAACCGCGCCTCGAAGTTCCACTTTCTTTAATATAATCATGTGATACTCCACTCAAATTACCCCAGATTTATCAAATTTGAAGAGTGACTGGTGCCGCCATCCAGCGGATTGGAAGATCCTCAAGTTTTGTCTGGAAACGAATGCTCAAAATTGCTGCAAAAGTTTACAATACACCCACAGTCTGCACCGCATTCCCTTGTTATTCCGCAAATCAGTAGCCATGAATTCCGACTCTATGATGGTAAAAATGACGATTATGACGACTTTCCGGTTATTTTAAAAACGCCAATAGCCGCATTTTTGGCCAACTATGTCTTTGGACGTTTTTGGAACAGTCGTATAGTTGTCATAATTGCCGGGGGGAGGGGGGGGGTGACATCGAGTTGATCACAGACCTTTACCAAGAAACTCCCAGTATTGAAACGGCTGGCCACTAGATGATTTCCTCTCTCACGCAAGGGGAAACAATAAATATATACATATTTAAAAAAAAAAAAAAAAAAAAAAAAAAAAAAACTGTGTGTAATCTTTGAGCTTGCGGAAACCTTAGTTGGACAGGACATCCTATTTTTGACCACAGCGGACGAGCGGCGGATGGATGGACGGAGATTTGATGTTTGATGTTTGTTCGGGGAGGGGAGGGGGGATAAAAAAAACCGCACCACCTCAACACTCACCGGTGCCGCATCTCTCGTCCTCGCACCGATGGACAGGCAGTCACAGTCACGGGAGCAGAACTCGTGGCGTGAAAAATGATACTAAAACCTTATAATAACAAACTGATTCCTCCGTATTCAAGATGCCCGGGAGAGGAAGGGTGAGAGGGAGAGAGGGGATCTATAAATTGCTTGTCAAACGCTCTTCATTGTTCGACATCAATCGGCCCCTCGCTGCATCATTCCTCTGTGGCCAGGACTTGCAAGAGGAGAGAGAGAGAAAGAGAGAGATGCAGATTCCACTTATTGAAAGACGAGAGTGAGAGAGAAAGAGTGGGCGCTCTCCTGTCTCGAAATCTTCCAGCGTAATCGATTGTCCTTCGATGATATTTGCTGGCTCCCCCTTCTCTCTTCCTTGAGGAAGATTTCTTTAGTCATCCAGACGGTCCTTCTGAATCAATTACGCAAATTCCCTGAACACCTTACTTGAGCGTGGACCGTGGGTACTCTCCGGCTTTGGCAACTGAGACCAGACCAGCGCGGTATACGGACCCTTCGCGAAATGCAAATCCTTCTGAATCCGCGTCTGAATCTTCTGATTTCCGTTTGTTTAAGGGATTTCGAAGAAATTAATACTCCGCAGTTAAACAAACAAACATTTTCACCCTCCTTTCTTCTGTCGATTCTCGGCGATCTCTCTGTTGCTAGGTGTTTGGACGAAGCGGACACTCCCCGGAAAGAATATTCTCATTTTTCGGTTGCACTCCACTTCAAAAACGCACTCTGTGGAAATCTTTAGGGACGGAAGGTGCAAGAAATATGCTAATTAATTGCCCACGTAAATGTGGGGTTTGATGATTCGTTGAAATTAGAGAAAGAGAGAGAGAGAGAGAGAGAGAGAGAGAGAGAGAGAGAGAGAGAGAGAGAGAGAGAGAGAGAGAGAGAGAGAGAGAGAGGATTCCCCTTGCTTGCCTTATACCTTCTGGTTATTTGTCCTTGAAACGCTGAGTTGCTAAATCAACGATCAAACTGGTGAAAACTGGCCGAAAAAATGCTCGAATGAATGCGAGTATTTGAAGAATGCTGTGAGTGTTATTTTAGTTTTATTTTTTTCCCCCTCAAAAATTTTACTGAATCCATCCACATCATGAGTTAGTTGCATGCGGCAAAAAATTTTGAATCGAGAGATGAGAGGGACCGTGAGCTGGGAGGGGGTCAGAGGGTCATTAAAAAATATTACGAAAATAAAAGTAATGATAATACTTATTACTTATTACTAGAGGCATGTTGCTCTGTCAACTAAAGTCCTGGATGTAGGAATTATATCAAAATTTTGTTTTTCTTTACCAGAACACGAAACGGCAGTCCTGTTAGAAAAATATTTTCCGTTTGCTGTAATTAAGTTAAGGGGTGGTTTTTAGTAAATTTCTGAGCTCCCAATTGTTACTTTTTCAGTATTTTACACTAAAAAAAAGTGCTGAATAATTAAAAGTATGGACAAAACTTAAGAACTGGTAGCTTTACAATTTAAAATATAGTTAAAAATCTCCTTGCTGCTTTAATTTAACTAGTTTGAGTGGTAAAATTTAAACTTAAACTTTTAAACTTTCGTCCATACTTTTAAGTACTTAAATAATAAAATTCAGCACTTTTTTCAGTGATAATCTACAGAATTTATTTTCAAATTCGCAACAACTAAAGAAGGACTTTATCTTTTTTGATGTCAAGGGATAGGGTCTCTTTCAAATCTATCGCTAAAATAATCTGACTTTTTTGAAATATCAAGCATTCCGGTCGTGAGGGGAAAAAAAACACCTATCGGTCATTTTCGTTAAAAATGTCTTGGATTATCGCGCATCAGCGAAGTCAAAGACATCATCCTCAAAACGGGAACAATCGTGCTGTTTGATTTTTGGAATGGACTTAAGCCAAAGTAGCAAAATAACTGTTTCCGTAGGCAGCAGGATTTAAGTTGAGCGACATCGATTAGCTCAGTGAAATAGACACACAAGACCGAAGCGTTTTGCTACGGACTCATGATCGATAAGTTTAATACGTGATTTTCATATTTTTCGATGACAATGGCAGAGCTAGGAACATCGTGAAATCCTGGCCCTCGTCGATGTCTGTCTTAGCGGGTAAAAGCGGGCAGCCTCTGTCACAGGTCACAAACCGCACTTCTCCGCTTTCAAAATATGGATTGGCTTTAGGAATGAGAAGAATCAGTGTCCAAAATTGATACTGTCACGTATAAAAGAAACCAAGAGAGAGAAAGACAGCTTAACCCATTAGAAGATTCTAAGTTGGCAGTCTTGTCTCACAATCAGACAAGAGTTTTAAAAACTAACACATATATACCCATAGGTATTCGAAAAATCTAAAACGTTTTGGATCTACTGTTTACCTGCGTCACGTCAGTGGTGGCTCGTGCAATCTGGCAACCGTGCACTTTTGCCATTTAAATGTATGCAAAAAGATCGATACTAGGTGAGGCGCTGCGCCACACCAAGTAATCGATTATTTTACACAGTTTTAAATGGAGGAAATCCATGGTTGCCACATTGCACGAGCCGCCGCAGCGTCACGTTCGTCGCGTGGACTCGCTCCCTTGGTGAAGCATGCCATCTGGCAACAAGGCATTTTGTCCATTTGAACCCAAGCAAAAAAGTAGCATTCGAAAGTTATCGCCAATAGATAGATAGTTCGATATTTGTGATGGGTTTAAATGAGGGGGGGGGGGGGATACAACGTTTCCAGACTGCATGCTTTGCCACTGACACGCTCGATTTACCGATAATTACTATTTGAGCGAACACATGTGGAAGTTCCATGGTCCAAACTCAATTACGTTCACATTTTCAATAATCAAGATATAATCGAAATAAAAAAGTATAAATAGATATAAAACGCATCCACGTGAAATGGAGAGGGATAAAATATATAAGTCTAGGTATAGATGGATCACGAATCAAACTTTTCCGCCAAAAACTGAAGTGAAGTCTAAAGTTATATCTCTAAACTGATGTAACAAAGCACATTAATGATATGAATAAACAAATATTAAATACATAAGATCCTGAATTGACGGTTTCGTTAAACGCAAAAAATGCATGGTTCAGAATACAAAGGGTTACACGGGAGTCCAGCAGTTCCAAGTCATGTTGATGCAACTTCGTCCGTTGAAAGTGCCAATTTGCAGTCGAAAAGCTACCCTCCTTTTCAGCAGTCAGATTCTGAACCTGCGCGGGAAACCTTTCTTCATACAAGCCACTGGAGCAGTCGTCCGAGCGATTAATTTCAAACTGGAGTGTCCCGAGGCAGATTTTGGCCCAGCTAAATTATAAATCCATATAGCCTGTGCAAGTATCCAAAGCACGAACAATTCGAATAAAGGTGGACTCTGTGCAGGGTACAGGATGTCCAATAAAAGCACCATGAAACCACCATAGCACCATAAAATGAGCCGTTCCAAATAAAAATGGTAAAAATCTTTTGCCAAGATTCTGGTTGTGAAAAATTTGACTCGAAAGTTGAATTTGCTGATTTTCTATAAAAGTCGATGAATTCTCTTATGTCATATAAATCCATATCATCAGTGCTTGGTGCCAATTTCTACCACCAGAGCGCTAACGTTCGATTAAGTCAAATTACAGGTCATAAGTAATTTATATTTAAGAAAACGGAGTGTCTGGTACTACAGGTATAATCATTTTAAGACTTTCATCCACTCATCCGTCCTTTTCTTACTCTTGCGTTCAAATAGACGAAGCAGAGCTATGAAACCACTTTGAGTACTTTTAATACACATTTTCAATTCATCAATAAATCAGCCCGCAGTTGAACAAAATACTACTGATTATGAGCTCATTCTTAATCGGCGGAATCGTCTTTGAATTATCAAAACATCCGCAGTTTTTTTGAATTAAAGTTACTGACGATTTTGCCGATTGAGAAAAGATTACAGATTAGAGTAGTTTTGTGCACCATACACTGATTGTGAGCTGTGTAGTCTTTTTATCAACCGGTGAATTTAAAAATACCTTCTAATAATTACAAAACGGTTGCTTTAAGAAGAAGAGAGTCGAATTCTTGAATCTGCAAACGCTGTTTTCAATGTATTATGACTTAGAATAGAAAGTTCCCTGATACACGGAAAAAAAAGATTAGTGAAAATAACCGTACGGATACCTGATTTTGGCACCTGCTCGATGTTATGGTAAACTTGACCAGAAGTATGGTACATTTACCGATACTTTGAGTAAATTCGACTTGCAATCAGGTAACATCACCCAGTACCTAGTCAAAACATAGTATACTTCTGGTTAACATTACTATAACATCTAGCAGGTGCCTAAATCAGGTATCCGTATGGTTATTTTCACCGTAGTTTTTTTTCCGTGTAAAAATTATTATTGTTAAATTTTTCTGTTGTTTTCAAAGTAATTTTTAATTTTTCAAGACGTATTTATGCTGAGGCATTCTCAGTGGCGTCGCGTGTAATTTGGCAACAATGTATTCTATCCATTTAAACTCATGTAAAATGTCGAATTCAGGGGGTGCACAGTGCACAAGGAAAATTCGATATATTCAATGAGTTTAAATGGATCAGTTGCATTGTTGCCAGATGGCACGCGACGCCACTGGGCATTCTGCTTAGTCCTTAAACACTTGCAAATAACTTCTAAATTGTACAAATGTTACAGAGGTTGAAAAGAGTAAAAATTCTGACCGAGGTACTTTCTTTTGCTGGCCGTCATAATATCTCTTCTGAAAATATTTTATGAGATTTTGATGATTGATGGATTAGTCATTTCCCATGTACCTAAACGTGCACACGCTGTATTAGCCTGGTGTTCCAGACTCGGGGACCGAGAGATAATTAAGGGACAATAAATGGCAGAAACAGTGGAATGGAATGGGGAAAAAAGAAAGGAAGGTGTTCTTGATCGAATTGATGCATTCGGTTGAATGAGCTTCGTCTAAGGATTAACGTTGATCGCGGAGGGGCGCGGACAAAGTGTGTATTGAGTGCAAGTGGACATAGATATCGCAATCGGACATCAGGGCGGTCTTTTTGCTCTGCCCTACGGGGTAGACCTCCCTCCTTTTCTCAAACTTGGACTGTTGGCTATACTCGCATTGGAATTGGACAGAGTCGTTCATCGATAAGATTCGGTTCATTCTATTTGACTCATTGAAATAAAGCGATCATATCATAGGGATTTATTTATGCTTTCTATTCATTTCGTTCAATCAATCAAATCCACAGACTTGAGTGAATCAAATGTTTTTGGGACTTCGTAGTGATTATGTGTTGCCAATTGAGGCGCATTTACAACTGATGGTTTCCGGTTTCTTATTAGCAGAGCTTTTGCCCAACTTGTAGACTCAACAAAAACACAGATCAAAATTATGTACTATGGCTTTCAAAAGAAAGTACCCTGATCAAAATTCTTACTGTTAAATTTGTCCTTTATTTTCAATGAAACTTTCAATTTTTCATGACGTCCTTTATACGGGGCGCTCTAAATTAGTCCTTAAACACTTGAAAATCGCAAAATTGTTTAAGATTGCCAAAATTTAAAAGAGTGACCAAAAGATTTCACGATTCAGGTCAGTTCATGATTGAATTGCACAAATCAACTCGCATCTGTGACCTTTCCTCAACCAAGGGAAATCATGCTGGAGAGTTATATCGCACAGACTCGAGTAACTATAATGAATTTAATTTAGGGCGATTCCTTAGTTCCAAAATCGAAAATATAACTTGAGTACTTTCAAAAAACCGCTTCCAAGTAGAGTCTTTGGTAGAGTCTCGGGAAGCTCTCCGTAAGAAATTAATCTCAAAATGAATGTGAAATAAAATCAAAACCTTACCGATTTTTTCGAATAGAAGGGTTGATTTGTTCGGCTGTCTCTAAACTTTGGTTGTTTGGATTTAATTTCATGTTTATACTGTAAATGTTCTCACGCATAACTTATATGTATAATCACACAGAGACTCTCCGTCACACAGTGTAGCAAATGACCAATCTAGCTGTGCAAAAGTCGAAAAATCGAAGTCAAGCATTCCATCTGACAACGCTGTTTATAGGTACATAGATGTTTGCTGACATGATATACATCGGTGTTTTATCAAAAATTCCTATGTTGATCGGTGAAATTATCGGGAACCCGACGAGTAAACAAATACTCGTCAAATAACCTGTGATTTTAGTTGAACTTTATATTACTCCAGTAAATTCCAGATTGATTCAAGTCACGAGTTACATTTTTTTCTACGATGAATGGACCTTCAGAAAGTATGTTAAACAGTTGATTTAATAATTTAAGTTTTTTATTAACTCCTCCCAAATTTTTCAATTTTTTCGTAAAAAAACCGAGATTTTCAAACTTTGAAAGACCATATCTTTTCATTATCCGCCGTTATCCGCGCTGAAATTTATGCCAAAATGTTCAAAAAACTATGTAGATTCCGAATTGTTTTGGTTTTTTTGCGACCGTCTGCGACCGCGAAAGATATTTGCGTTTTAAGTCGCCCCCCTCCGCTATAGCGCACGCTGCACGAGGCGAGCGACTGTCACTGAATTTCTCATCACACCTAGAGTCCCTATGTAGAGAGTTAAGACAAGAGAAATCATGGGCGCCGCCATTGGATACGATTTTGCACATTTGTTTACATTCTGATGCCGTTGTTGTGATTTGCCCCACAGCAAAGATTACAGTTCCGCTAAGTTTGAAACAATGTAATCTTTCCCTGCTTTTGTTGATCGACATGTATTAACGCTTTTTAATGATTCTTTTGAGATTTATGGACATTCTTGTGGTGCATTATGATTAAAATTAACAGATTCGTCGCAAATTAACTCTTTTATCTGTAAAAGACCGTTGGTAAACCAAACAAAAGTGCAAAATCGCATCCAATGGCGGCGTCCGTAGAGCCTAAAATTCATCGACCAATCAGAAGTTGACTACCCTCTTGTCTTAACTCTCTACATATAGGGACTCTAATCACACCTTACTACCTCTGCCACGTGCTTCCATTCATTTTAACAAACTGATTGACCACATTTATCTCATTACTGGTTTGAATTCTTACTGTGGCGCAACTGCCTAGAAGTTAACGTAGTAATAATGCAACCCAGGTTCAAATCTCGGCAGCAATTGTTTTTTTTTTTTTTTTTTTTTTTTCTTTTCCACCAGCAAACTCATCACCAGGAAGATCTTTGCAATGAAAGCACTTAAAGATGTCACAAAAGATTTTGGAGGTTTTTGGGTTTTGGATACAGTATATTCATTAGTCTAGATCAGTACCGAAGCGTGTCATTTGGCAACTTCGCAATTTGTCTCTTTAAACTTTTGAAAAAGGTCGCATTCCAGGGCGTTAGCCACGCACATTTCTGTTCAAAAACTATTCGATCTTTTTCACACGTTTTAATTAGCAAACTGCAACGATGCCATATCTCACTCTTCGCCTTTGTATTTATTTGCCCATTCTCTTCCTGGAAAAATATATGGTTGCGCCTTTGCAATTTGCAGTGTTTCATAATGAAAAATCAGTATTCAAAGATGCATAGAATTATCGATTTGAAAATTTATTTTGATGATGATGAAAATGATGATGATAATGATGACGAAGGAGAAGATGAAGATGAAGAAGAAGATCATGAAGAAACTGAAGATTAAGAAGACTAAAGATTTTTGCTGCTTTTCATAATTCATTGTTAGGGGTGGGTGGAAAATGTGGGGGGGATACTTGAGGGAAGATAGAAAAGGCTGAAGCTGCAATATGTATTCAGAATAAATTTTCCTGCATTTTCATAACATTTTTGCTTGTTTTTTGCTTGTTTTTTGCTTGTTTTTTTGTTGATTTTTTTTTTTGGGGGGGGGCGGTTCCCCATCACCTTCACCCTTTAGGTTATGGTGATATTTCATGAATAAACTCATGAATACAGAATACAATATTAATTGACCTGTTATAAGTCCGATAATCATGAGAAGAATTATGTTGAAAAATCTTTCAGAGTGGGTTAAAAATCACACTTAATAATAAATCGATTTCAGCTCATTAAAACTGAAATTATGAACTTTAAACGCCAACCCAAGTACTTTTCTTGCTCGGAAGGCCTTTGTGTACTGTTTTGTGGTCCACTCAGACAAAAATTCACTCCTCGCTGTGAATACAGCGAACGCCAAGACTTTTGCACAGCTAGATCGGTCATTTGCTACACTGTGCGTCAGAGGCTTCATGAGCGCAATTTTTTTTTTTTAAATTATCAATAATTTTTTTCAATTTTTTTGCCAGACAGAATTTATTACACTAGCTGCTTTATTTGCCGTAAAACCCTCACCAAGTGATTGCTAAAATGGTCCGTCCAGGTCCATAACCTATTTCCCAAACATGATGGATGAGTATAGATCAGTGGCGTACGCAGGGGTGGGGGGGGCTAAGGGGGCTGAATCCCCGTAGACCTCCGATTTTTGGGAGTGGAGAGGAAGGGGGGAATAATTTTCAGTCAAACGCTTAACACAGCGAGCCCCTCCCAAGAAAAATCCTGCGTACGCCACTGGTATAGATCCTTATGAATATGCGTGTATAGATATCCAAACATACACGAGCGCAAAATTATAGCCCTCAACAATCATGGCTCTTTTTTTTTAGCTTATTGTGTATGGATCCCTAACATCAATACTTGATTGAGGAATTAGTTTGCGGACCCTGTAAGGGACCATTCTTACCACAGTACCTATTTGACAGCACCGCGTATGAACGATGCATCCAACGAATGAACTACTCGTCACTGAATCAATCTAATCATAGTTCGTTTCAGTTAAAGAGGGTGGACCATGCAACCGACTGTGACGGGCCGGCTGAGCTTGTCCAGACTCCGAGTTAAAAAAGACCTCGCGCCTCTTTAGACCTTTTTTCCCGTGAATCACATTTAACTTAACATTATTTGGTCAATAATTGTTGACAATAGGGTGTTCGGCTGTCCATCGACTAGCTAGTCTGCCGATTCTCCCTCCCCCCCTCTCTCTCTCTCTCTCTCTCTCTCTCTCTCTCTCTCTCCCTCGGCTCTCGCACAAAAGGGATTATCATGATTTTTAGCCCACTCACCTCTGCCATAATCGCACAATTGCGTCATGTGTGATGTTCTGATGTCCGATGTCCCTCCAATTTGCCTACAGGGTGTTAAACCTTCATTTTTATTGAATAACACGATCTTTTGTCACGCTGGAGGCCCTGATCTAATCGAATCGTGTGTTTCGGCTCGTTGCCCTTTTTCCTTTCTTTCTTTCGTTTTTTTTTTTTTTTTTTTTTTTTTTTTTTTGCAAAATCGTGTCAGAATTTGTCTTTTCCTCTTGTATAAATGACACGCCTTTTGATTCTCTCTCTAAGTTTCTATTCTTTGGAGGATACTTCCAAGACACTTGGTCAAAGATGACATTTAAATGAACCCCTCACGCTAAAATGTATTGATACTTTTAAGACGAAGGTTCATCTTTAAGCGATTTTTATTTTGCATGATATGTTTTTAACACATCTATAAAAAAAAACAAAAAACGACCCAGCGTGCCACTGTTACACAGTGAGCTGAGCACTGGAGCATGCAGTGTTGCCAGATTTTCTAATAAATTACCGAATTTCACATAAAATTAAATGGGAAAAATCGGATAGTACGTTATGCGAAAAATTCTCTGATTTCAATAACTCTCGTTGACAAAAGGAATACTCGGTCAAATTCACTACAGTATAAATATAACCCATGAACATTTTCTGATCAGCCCTTGGAAACACCGTTGTCTTTAAAATTTGATAGCAATTTTTAATTAATCGATAATGGAGCTCTTGCAAGCTTTTCCTGTGAGCCAATGAATAGTCCAATCTGACATAAAAACCAGAAAAGTCACGTAAATCCAACTAAAAAATTCCAAATTCAGTACCGAACTTACATAACTGCTATAAAGACAAGATCGTAATGGCGGTTCAACGCAGGTATCATAGGAGATCCCTGTCTAATATGTCACTTACTCTACGGAAACTAGTGGCGTCATTTGTGGGGGGGCAGGGGGGGGGGGGCAATTGCCCCCCAAGGATTTGAAGTTAGGCTCAAAAACGGAAACGAAGTATATTAATGAGCAAAAAAAGACTCTAAAATTATATTGATGAGAAAAAAAAAAAAAAAAAAAAAAAAAAAGGTCATCAGATTTTTGCCCCCCTCCTAGCCGGCTCTATGGCTCTAGAATTAATTGATGAGCAAAAAAACAAAAAAAAAAAAATGACGCCCCTGACGGAAACACATAGATATGTCTCAATTATTTAGATAGGAATCTCCCATGATACCTGCGTCTTTCCGCCATTAAGTCCGAATCTAAGAGTCAAGTTTGTGATTTTTTAGAGTGGTCACTTTTACAGGTTTTTATGCAAGTATCAACTTTTCAATCTCCTATAGCAAAAGTTTGCAAGAGTCCCATTTTATATTGATTAAAAAAAGAATACTGATGAGTGATGAGAGCATTTTCATGGTCTGTAGTCGCACTGATGAACTGGACTAGGTTACTGGGTAATGTAATGTGGAATCGTCGGTTAATTATTTAACAAATTCTTCATTAGATAGACAGAACGGTAGCCCTGGGCCTGGGGTAGAGACTCACTATTGATACTCGCGCAAAAAATCAATTTGAAGGTCCAGGCAAAACGCTTATTTGGAATGAAAGGTAAACTGTAAGGTAAATGTGAATATATTAAGATAATCAAAATTGGCTGTGAGTTGGATTCTTGAAGAAATTTTACCCTCGATGTCAAGACAATAATTTTTGAACCGTCTGAACTTTGACTCAGGGATGAAGGCACTCAGGCAGATTCATCAATTTGGTAAAAAGTCATTCTTCGCATTTCAACGGATGAGAAACAATCGAATTTTGAGGAGTGCACGGCCCTATTGTTAATCAATATCTTCTTATGCATTCAAATGGGACTGTTGCCAGATTCCTAGTTCCACCTTTAAATGTATTGTTGTTGGTGTGTACAGTGTACACTCGTTTTAACCCTTTAAAAGACCACGTTAGTTCACATAAACGTCATTTTTCCGTTTGTATAGGGAAGAAGGTAGTTAACTGTTCGTACTCGGGGGAGTTGGAATTGCATAAACGCCGGATTGAAGGCGCCCTACGAAATCTCATCTTTTTATACTACATCTAGAATCGTGTTTATTCGGAGTTCTGATACTGGAACAATGTGAAACAGACTAGAAGAGAAACCTGAGTATATTCGGGCTTGGTACGTAAGGGGGTAAGGAGCAGTACAGGGGACCTGCTGCACATTCACGGAAAAAATAACTGTTAGAATTTACCATCTGCTTAGTTAATTTTGGAGTCAGCTATCAAGTATGGTAAATTTCACTAAATGACGTTAAACTGTACCAACAAGTTAACATAATTCACCATAATGTACGTTGCATTTACCGTCGACTTGATAGCTGATTCCAAAATCAGCGCATGATGCATGATTCTATTAGTCTTTTATTTTCCGTGTTGTTCTTCGATTCACGTTTCAAAAGACCAAATATCCGCGGTCTCTTATTTGATTCCACTCCAACACCAGATAATTATTTTTCCTCTTGAAAGTACTCTTTTTATACAAGTATTTTAAATAATGATTTGTTTTCTCTTTTTTACGTTGCAAAATCCACGTTGGAGGTTATGAATCCTTTGACCATGAGTCGAATTCGAATTTCTATAACTTCAGTTTTGAAAACATAAACGACGTCAGCTTCAGATTCGTCCCGTCCGATTCGCGTCATTAAATGTAAGATTTTGACGTCCCTTATATTTGTTCCTGTTCAATTTTGCAGCTCGGTAAAGTGCAAAACAACGTTTAATTTTTTTATTTTTTTCCATCGTTGCAGTGACAAACAGGCCGAAATAAATGACGCGTCCTCGATGTTATTTCCATGAAAAGCCACACGACCGATTCCTTTTCCGTACTTTTTTTTTTCCTGTCCGCGTCGCCTTTAGCGTCACATGTTCTCCGTTCCTGCGAATGACGTCAATTTTTCGACCTTCCTCTAGCCTCTGATTAAATTGGACTCGCCATGTGCTGGGATATGGAAATAAGGTCACGCGTGGTACTCAAATTTTGAGTCGCAGAAGTCCTGGCTTTAACTAGATCAACCGAATGAATTTCAAACACTCGTGGTTTTCAATAAGAAACCTTCGAGTTTTTTTCCCAAAGTCATTAAAGTGTATGATTTTTACTGAGAAAAATGTGTTGTTACCGTACCAAGATTTCTTTTTGATACTTTCCCGACCGGCATTCCACTAACTTCATAGCTTTTATTAACTAGGCAGGGGGCAGTTGAAGTTCGAATAGATGTCTAGCTATCAAATTTATCAGTTTTATGGGTATAATTATTGATCAAAGATTTGAAAATTAGTAAAAGAAAAAAACGTGTTGATTAAAATGTTGCAATTTGCCTCATGTACACTGTAACACGACCATGTTTTTTAGTGGGAAAAAAAAAAAAAACCATGTTTATACCGAGATTTTGTTTAAGTTACTTACAGGAATTTCGGTTACCAGAACTCTATAGTAAGGGAATTATTAAATAGAATTATTGTAATGGTAACCGAACATTGTTTATCTGTAGCAACTATAGCAATGAATCTGATTAATCGTGTGAAATGTACTGACCCATACTCATCGTCCACGGTTTCTGAAGAGGATTTTTAACCCTTTAAGGACCAGGTTAGTTCAAGAGAACGCCACTCCTCCGTTTCTAAAGGAAAGGTAGTTAACTGTTCGTACTTGGTGGAGTTGGAATTGCCTATACGACGGATTGAAGGCGCCAGGCGAGATCTTATCTATTGTATTGCTCCCATCTATATTCGCGTTTATCCAAAATGAAGACTGAATCAATGTGAAATGGACTAGAGGAGAAAAACGAGTATACTCGGGCTTGGTCCATAAAGGGTTAAGGCATCATACTCGACTCGGTACCATGGACTAATTTGATAATTTGTCTTCCTCTCTCTTCTTCCATTTGAACACGTGTGTTAAACAAGGACATATAAGGTGGGTCGTCACGTGAATTTTGTCTCTTTCTCCCTCCTTCTCTAACCAATGAGTTCAAATGGAAGAAGTGAAAGAAAGACAACATTTTGGATCTACCTATATTTTTAGTACCACTTATTCGAGTGATTTATTTTCACGTTTATTTTAATTTGTTTTGAAACGTACGTTCATGTTGAAACTCGCCTATTTTGATGCACACAGTTTTCAATTGTTTTTGTTTTTGTTTTGTTTTGTTTTTTTTTTCTCTCGTCACAAACGAAGTGTGAACCGTAATAGAGGTTTTAATGGAGAAAAGGGGTGCCCTAGCCTCTCTCCCCTCCCTCCACCGTATGAATGAAAACATGTCCCTTAGCAAAGGACAGAGATAGGGGCTAAAGGTACTTGAATATCTCTCATCCCTTCCATTTTTAACACGTGCACAAATAAGGTGCCGGAGGGAGAGAGCTAGGAAGAAAAAAACTCGGATTAGTCTCTGCCTCAGGCAGAATTTCAATTTAGAGGAACTTTGTTTCAAATGCAAGGGATTGAAAAACATCTAAAATAGAGTCAATCCAGCTAACACTCTTCACTACGGATCTCTTGCAAAATGTCACTAATGGGTCTGTTGCACACTTCGGCTACAGCGTTTTAAAGTATCAATTCCTATGTAAAAAGCCGAGAAAATGACAATGGCAGCATCAGAAAACACTAAAATTCAGTAATAAACTCACAAATTGCGAAAAACACTAGACACTATTTATTCCTGTATCTTTCCACCACGTGCACGATATTTCGCGAAATTAGCGCGGCATATTCAAATAATCACGGCCGACTGTCATCACAGCTGACTTCACAAACAAATAAACAGTAAACACTGACGGCGTCTGTTCGAATTTCTTACGTTTCAATATCCTCAATTCCTCACAAAAGGTTATGAAAGGTACGGAGACCGATATTTTGTGTCGAAAACTTATCGAAATGATACAAACACACACAGGAGTTCCAAGGATGATTCCAACTTCGATCATCATGCTTGGAACTCCTGTGTGTTATTGTATCATTTTGATAAGTTTTCGACACAAATATCGGTCTCCATACCTTTCACAACCTTTTGAGGATATTGAAACGTAAGAATTCTATCAGACGCCGTCAGTGTTTACTGTTTATTTGTTTATGAAGTCAGCTGTGATGACAGTCGGCCGTGATTATTTGAATGTGCCGCGCTAATTTCGCGAAATATCGTGCACGTGGTGGAAAGATACAGGAATGAATAGTGTCTAGTGTTTTTCGCAATTTGTGAGTTTATTACTGAATTTTAGTGTTTTTTGATGCTGCCATTGTTATTTTCTCGGCTTTTTACACAGGAATTGATACTTCAAAACGCTGTAGCCGAAGTGTGCAACAGACCCATTATAGTGAATCTGACCATTGATTCTAATAAGAAATTGCCCAAAAATAAAGATATATAAGGATTTAACCCTTTTACGAGAAGTAGTGCACACGAGTATACTATTTTATGTAACATGGGATTCAATGGAATGTAAATGGACATTTCCCAAAATTCCCAGAGTGCGTGTATAAAAGGGTTGAAGTTATAAAATTCATTGCAAAATTCAAGAACAGCAAACGAAAATTCACTCTCTGACGTCATCGCATTGCGGATAATAGATCATTCGCGAGCCGCGACTGATAGCTAACTATTCCTGCAGAGAAGTGTGTATTTCGCATATCCATGAAAATGAAGGCGTACACCATGACCACAAGAGCGCAAGAGGTTCGTTGCGTCGGATCCGCACTGAAGTTCCTTAAGTTTCAACTTATTCCATGCCACCGTTAGTATTGGACCAAATAGTGTAGGTATGGTCCTGGCAGTGTGCGGAACTTGACCCGTTCGCTCACAAAGTCCAACTCATTGGACACTAAATTCAAACGTTGTTTTACGGCAGTGTATGCAGCTGGACCACTTTGTTTCACGATGTCCGTTTCATTGGACATCAAGTTAGAGTCACTGCATAGTAATGGTCCTATCCAAAAAAAAAAAAAAAATGTTTTCAAAACATTTAGAAAAATCAGCTGATTCGGAATCTGTTATCAGATATTTTTTATCTCTTAAAGCCAAAATTCGTGAGCGAAAGGGTTAAATTGCGTGCGGTCTCGACCAATTATAATTAGCCTCCCCAGATTCGTCAGCACTGTGGCCAAAATTTTTTTTTTTTTTATTATTATTATCAAAGGACTCCACTACCTTAGTCTCAACTTAAAGAAATATGAGACAAATATCTGAGCATAGGGTACTCAGTACGCACCGCACAAGATACTTTTCAACACCTGTATTGCGTGCCATGGGCGGACACAGGCATTTGTCTGTCTCCCTCTTCTCTCATTTGAACGCGTGTGTTAGAAAAGGACGGAGATAGAAGCTGAAGGCACGTAATGGCCCCCTCTGCTATCATTTTCCAATACTTGATTCAAATTGCCGGAGAGAGAGAGAGAGAGAGAGAGAGAGAGAGAGAGAGAGAGAGAGAGAGAGAGAGAGAGAGAGAGAGAGAGAGACAAATCTATGTTTCTGCCCATGTTGCGCGCAATGTGTAATGTGTATTGCATATCCTGGTAGCTTTGTCCTCACTATGCTCTAGTACGTATAACTATTGGTGCGTTTTTTTATTCTCCGGGATCCGCACCGGTGCAATAACCCGAGCTGTCTGCTGGAGCACCGGAAGCTCCAGAAGCTCCGGAGCTCCAGCTCCAGTGCATCGGTCTTCAACTCCGATACACTTGAGCTTGCACCGGAGCAGCACCAGGTGCATTGCATCGCTACTGAAACAACACTTCGGTTCGATCAGGTGCTGAGGCAACGGAATAAAAAAACATTCCTTAACTGCACCGTGTCCCCCCTGAGGCACATAATATATTTCCTCCATTTTGAACTCTGAAAGTTAAAATATCATTATTTTCATGTCGTCATACCTCCGGCACATATCGAGGAAATGTTTCGATTCTTCACCGAAGTCTGAGAAAGGAAGGCCCCACGTTGGGCACCATCTGAGCATTAGAAAACATATTTAAATCGTGCAGTAAAGGGTTTTAAGGTGCAGTGAAGCTCCACCGGTGCTCGCACCGGAGAGTAAAAAAACGCATCATATGGCATCTACGGAGGACATGAGCCTAGCGAGGTTCTTCGGGAGCGTGGGGCCGAGCCGAGTCGGATGATGGAAGGTGGGGGGAGGGGGTTAAGTATGAATGGTTACCGCGGGGGGGGGGGGGTCGATCGTGGTCGTAGTTGTGGCCACTCATTAACACGACCCGATGCGCGATCTCGCGAAGAAAACAAAGGAGCGAATCTTCCTTTGAGGCGCGTCTCTTTTGCGGGTCGCGTTGGTCCTCGCCGCGCGTCAAATCGCGACCGGCCGGCGCGGCGACCTGCTCGCATGCACAGTGAAAGTGAAGAGGGACCCTCCCTCAGCCCCCACCTATGCAACAGCCCCCCTCCCCCTTCGCGACACTGTATACTGATGAACGGAAGACGAGCAGCGTTGTCAAATTTTGGTTTGAGTCTGTATTGTTGCGTCAATTGATAATGGGACATACATATAGATGCAGTCCAGGGCTGCCGTTTTGAGTATAATCAATACTATTTTTCTATTCATCGATGATTTCACCGGTTGAGAAAAGATTACACAGTTCAACTCAATGAATGACTGAAATGCACGAAAATACGCTGATATTTAATCACTTCTCAATCGGTGGAAACTCTGTTAATTAATTAAAATATCCGCAAGTTTTTTTTAAAGTCATCGGCGACTCCACCGATTGAGAAAAGATTACAGATGCGAGCAGGTTCGTGCATTACTGTCATACACTGAATTGGACTGTGTAATCTTTTCTCAACCGGTGGAATCATCGGTGAATTGAAAAATGCGATTAATTATACGCAAAAAGGCAGCTCTGAATTGCAGTCTGAAGCAACCACGTAGATTTGACAATCGCTTTGGACGCGTCCTCTACGATGAGATGATGGATCTATCGCATCTCCTCCGTTCGATTTCAATTCACGTGCTCTGTATCGGGGATCGTGATGAGGATCGAGAGCCTATTTCCCCTCCCCATTCCCTCTCCTCCTCCTCCTCCTCCTCCTCCTCCTCCTACTCCTCCTCTTTCCCCTCCTCCTCCACCCCCTCATCCGCCTTTCGTTCTTTTGCACCATTGATGTCATTAAACCGACCTGCTCGCCTTCTAATACCGACCTGCGTCAGTGTCCGCGGATCTTTCGTCGTCACTTTCGCTGAAATTCACCGATGAAATTCACGGTTGCCACACGGAAAAAAAAAACTGGTAGAATTTACCATTTTATTATAGTATTTGGTTATTTTCTTCCGTGTGTATAGTTTCTATAGAATGTCTCCCACAATTATGAGCCAAAAGTCATGATAATTTGTTTTCCGGTAGAATGTCGGTTTATGTGTAAAATTAATTACTTATTGCCTTAAAAAGTTCAGAAATTAAGTCCAACTATACTTTTTGGGTACTCTTGTAGTTTTGCTGGCAAAAATATTTTGTTACGGATAATGAATTTGAAAAGAAATTACTATAATCAGATAAGTAAAACCCTTAGGAAGATTTTTGGAATGGCTCACTACGTTTGTAGAAAAACGTTTTTTCGTTTTTCTGTCGAGCTTGTTGTGTTGTAGCAAATTGAAGGCATATGCAAGAAGTTTCCGTAAAATCATACATCCGGAGTCTTATAGTAAACTTCCAGTGGAAGTAACCACGTTGATTTTACGAGAGTGGTAGTGCACACTCACTTTTTGTACTGTCTGTTGCGTTGGAGCGAATTTAAGGTGTTTGCAAGAATGTTTCGTATAGTGCCCAAAGAGTAAACAAGAGTCCCAACAAGACGGTAGGAGAGCGAGGCAGGTTAGGTTAGGTTAGGTTAGGTTAGCGATATCAAAATGTCAGCCTCTGATTGGCTGGCGAAAGCCTGGGCTGTGAGATCGCTCTTATGAAGATTTAACATGAGGTTTTCGACTTTGCCTCATTTAAAATCAAATTTCAAGAAAATTATTGCTCCTTACTTTCGGGAAATTTAAATTATATTTTTTTGAGGATATAACGAAGATATGAATGGGTCACACATATCATTTCATCACGAACTTAACAGAAAAATATGAAATTGAAAGTTAAATTGCGAGGCTTTTTTTCCGCCGTAACGTCCGATTCTGAGCAGCTTAAACTTCGTATAATTTCAAGTTTTTGCGTTCAAATCTTCGGATTTCTTCATGAAATCGGCGTAATTCCTTCAATCAATCTTTCAAATTCATATCTTTCTGTTACTTTTGACGAAAATCCCACGTTAAATTTCCATTTGAGCGATTTCACAGGGCCCAGTCTTTCGCCAGCCGATCAGAGGCCGTACAATCGATAGTAATTCGACTCAGCCACGTTCTCCTACCGCTTTGTTGGGACTCTTGTTATTACTCTTTGGTAGTACCATGTAACCTGGCCGTCGCATGCAAACTAGCGCCTCTGTATTCGATCAATTTAAACGCATGAAAAAGACCGATTTGATGGAGACGCAAAATGCACTCCCCACAGCGACAGTTTACACGGGTTTTAATGGACGAAATGCAGCGTTGCCAGATTACGGGCGACGCAGCTGATCAGGAGTCTCCGTATAGACTTCCAGTATATATGAGAGTAACCGCGTTGATTTTACGTGTGTGGTAGTGTGCACAGACCATGGTGTCCATGGAGGCGGGGGCGGGAGATCGGGGGGGGAGGGGGAGGAGGGTACAGAGTCATCGGCGCGCGGCAGTGAGGAGGAAGCTCCCGCGGCCCGCGGGGCTGAAGAAGACTCTCTCTGGGCGGAGGAGGAAGATGAACTAGATGAAATGAGAGGAGAGGAGCGGAAGATACGAGAGAGCCGGAGACACGGATCTGCGGGGTGGCGGAGGGTACGATGGGGGAGAAGGGGGGGCAATATATGGGTGAAATAAGCAGAGCAGCGATCAGGAGGACCCGCTAGGCGGAGTGAAGCTCTTGCTTGAAACACACGATACAAGAGGGCAAAGATCACCGCGGACCGTGAGACCTGCGAGGAGGAGACAGTATCTTAAAGCAAAGAAAACGCCTGGGCAGGGCAGGGGCAGGGGTAGGGGTCTCCGGGTGCTGAGAGTATATATACATATATACAAGTGAGTGCTGACTGCTAGCTGCTGCCGGTCTGTGTGTCTATGGCTGAAAATTGAAATGCGGCTACCATGTGACGACCATCCAATCCATCCGAAGTCACCACTCTCGATTTCGACCTTTATGCACGGAAATTTGGTGGCAGCCGGTTCAGTCAATCCGGCAACTTTGCTTTCCGCGATTCGAGCCAGCATGTAAACAAGAGTAGAGCTCGTTTCAGAAATGTATAGACGCACCGAGACTGTAATCTCTGGTGAGTTCTTAATTTTCTATCCTTCAAATCAAAACGAAACTTTCCCTCGACTTCTAACTTTTGATTTTAAAGCGTTCCTCGATAAAAAGCCAACTCTCAAACTCACTTTCATTCATTTTTTATGATGTAATATGAGAAATAATGTTGGGAGATTCCAATTATTATGGGTTTAAGTGCACCTATACACTTTTGAAACGACCTCTAACCAAAATCCGTAGGGTTATTTTTTAAAAATTTTAATTCTTACCCTATTTCATAGGTAAACCCCGCTAACAACATTCAAATTTAATTTGAGGGGAAGAAAAAACAAAAAAAAATATCTTCTACAACTGTCTCAAATAGGTGTGGATCCAGGGTAGGGGGAGGGGGTGCTGAGGGGGGCTTAACCCCCCTTGAGCCAATTTTTTACACTGTTTACGAGAGGGTTTTTTAGAGAAATTTTGGGAGTTTTACTGAAAAAGTAGGTTTCGGCTCCTCCCCCCCCCTCTGGACCTTATCCCCACCCTTGGAATATTTCTAGATCCACCACTAGTCTCAAAGAACCTTTTGCCAAATTTGGATGCGACTGGATTTTTGGGGTAGAAGTGATGATGTGTCACAGACAGACAGACTGACGGACTAATGGACATACATTTTTTGAGAATATGATTTTTGGGTTTATGCAGCAGTGGGGCATGAATTGCTAAGAAATGGAAAACCCCTAACTTCCAAATCTTTCATGGAGACAATATTTCTTCTCTTTTGAGAGAGGGAAACAAGAAAGTAAAAGTGACGTTTAATGGAGGGTTGCTGTTTGGTATGAAATCAATAAAATTCCCAAATTCAACGGTGAACTCGTCAGTTGGTGAAAAGGTAACAGATTCTAGTGTTTTCATGCGGTGCAGTCTCTTGTACACGGGAAAAAAAGATTAGTGAAAATAACCATAGGGATACCTGATTTTGGCACCTGCTACATGTTATGGTAAACTTGACCAGAAGTATCGTACATTTACCGATACTTTGAGTAAATTCGACATGCAATCAGGTAATATCACCTAGTATAAACATAGTCAAAACATAGTATACTTCTGGTTACTATTACCATAACATCTAGCAGGTGCCAAAATCAGGTATCCGTATATGGTTATTTTCACCATAGTTTTTTTCCGTGTAGCTTAACTGATTTGAATGATATTTTTTCCACCGGTGGACCGCTAGATTTCGGATTTTCTTTCGATTCACGAAAAACGGCAACCGTGTATGGAATAGTCCATAATTTGATCCAAATTGCGTCGTGTGGGAGAATAGTGCAACATGATTTAACACATTGACGAATGATTCTACTTTTATTCTCTCAAATATGGCCCTTTACTCTCGCTCAATAAAAAAAAAAGCTGAGTAAAAATACAAAAAAAAAACCTATCGTTTAATTGAAACGAAGCTCGAGTGGGTCAAGTGGTCGACCAACCATTGTTGCCATTTTACGTAATAATATAATTATCCGATTTTTCCCTTTTGCCGAAGGTAAAAGTTGGTAGTTAACACTCACATCTGGCAACATCGCGACCAGCGTAAGTACTTTTTAAGACCTTCCGGATATTCGGACTTTCCCGTTTTCTCGGGATCGAAAAGTGCGCGCTCGCGGATTCGGAGTCGTATTGAAGACGATGGGTCAAGCGACCGACATTATACTTTTATGACTTCAAAACGATTGCGGGAACATTTTAAATTTTCGTGACTGAGAATATGTGTAGATAGAGCATCTGAAATACCCATAGTGGAACCACAGGCAGAAATTAGAACTTTGCTGTTCCTCTCTCTCACTCTCTCTCTCTCTCTCTCTCTCTCTCTCTCTCTCTCTCTCTCTCTCTCTCTCTCTCTCTCTCTCTCTCTCTCTCTCCTCATCTCTTTAAAAACCTCTTTCACCGTCCTTTATCTATAACAAATGCGTTCAAATGGACATGAGAGAGAGAGAGAGAGAGAGAGAGAGAGAGAGAGAGAGAGAGAGAGAGAGAGAGAGAGAGAGAGAGAGGAGAGAGGAGAGGGAGAGGGAGAGGGAGGGAGGGAGGGAGGGAGGGAGGAGGGAGGGAGGGAGGGAGGGAGGGAGGGAGGGAGGGAGGGAGGGAGGGAGGGAGGGAGGGAGGGAGGGAGGGAGGGAGGGAGGGAGGGAGGGAGGGAGGGAGGGAGGGAGGGAGGCGGTCAGAGAGAGAGAGAGAGAGAGAGAAAGAGAGAGTGAGAGAGAGAGATGCAGCAACTGACAATAAGATCAGTCTGTTTAATCTCAATAAAAGAACCCTTTTTTGTTCAATTTTGCAACCCTGTATTTTTCATTTATATAACCTATTATATAACCAGTTACACAATCAAGCAGTAATTTTCCGTTCTTATATAACCTCTTATATAACCAGTTACGCAAGAAACCAGTTTTTCGTTCATTTATATAACCTATTATGCAATCTACCAGTACTTTTCCTTTCTTATGTAACCCATTATATAATCGATTACATCACTCAGTGGAAAGTTCCAGTATAGTTACATAACCACGATCATTATGTAACAACCGACTATAAATACTGGAGCTCTCCACTGAACAAATCAGTCTCTCTGGCACGCTTGACTAAAGCTGTCTGAGTCTCCTGACAGGCTTGATTAAAGCTGTTAGCTCTTCTCTATCTAAAGCAGGCTTGACTAAAGCTGCTCTCTATCTCTATCTAAAGCAGGCTTGACTAAAGCTGCTTTCTCTATCTCTATCTAAAGCAGGCTTGATTAAAGCTGCTTTCTCTTTCTCTATCTAAAGCAGGCTTGATTAAAGCTGCTTTCTCTCTATCTCTATCTATCTTTCTTTATCTCTAACGCAGGCTTGATTAAAGCTGCGCCTCTCTCTCTCTCTAAACTTAATTTTGTGTTTTCTCTTTTCAGCATTATTTATTTCGGTAGGCTTGATTAAAGCTACCAGTAAAACTTGTACTCTAATCTTTATTTTCTTTTCAGCATTTTAGTTGGTAGGCTTGATTAAAGCTACCACTAAAACTTATACTTTTCAACAGAGGCGCGCGTTAACGTAAAACTTTAAAATTACCTAAATTTTCAGTTATTATTTCAGCAATTATTCACGTAAATTTAATCTCAAAATTAGTAAAAATTCAGTCATCATTAAAATTTTTTATTTCATTTACTTTAGTTTCCAATGATGAGAAAGCTGATGAGGCACTAGCCGAGGCGAATTTCTGAGGAAACTTATAATTTCTAACTTAATTTTGAAATCCGGCAAACTTACTTTTACATATAATTTCATATTTTTTACACCCCCAAAACCCCCACTTTCTTTCATGGTCCTCCGGGCCGGATTCAATAAGGAAAAAATTTGAGTCGACACCAGTCCTAAGAGACGCTTTTCCACTTAGGTCAACCTCAAATTCAACTCTACAAAAATGGCAGACGGTCCATCCAAATCGTCGACAGGTCAAATCGATCAAACTCAATTTTCTACTCTACAGGGTCAAACTAAAGATCCAAAAGCCCAAGGTGAACAATCTAAGGATCCAAAAGGCAGCGAAAATGAACAAATGCAGCAAGCGCACAATAATCTGATGGTGCTAAAAGAGCAACGCCAGAGAATCTTTGCTGCAGCTCAAAAAATTTTAGATCGGTTTAATAAAGAAATGAAACAAAAAAATGTCCATTTATTCGAGTCACAAATGGAGAGACTTACAAAACTTCAATCCGATTTTGACACATGCAGCGAAAAGATCAACGAGATGAACTCATGCGTCCCCGAAAAGTATAGATTGGGAGTCATAAAACAAGGAGATTCTTTTGATGACATAGTGCACACAGCCCAAGTTATATTTTGGAACTTCAAAAAACTAGCAGAAACACCTCCTCAAACCACAAATCCTAGTTTCAACAACGGAATTTCAAGCCAAGTCAGATTACCAGTTTTGGAACTACCAAGATTTAGTGGTGAGTTGAAGGAATGGACTCGTTTCTACAATTTATTTGAATCATCGATAAACAAAAACGAAAACCTAACTCCAGTTGCAAAATTCGAGTATCTACTCACTCGATTGGATCTCGAACCGCTACAATCGATAAGTACATTGGAAATAACATCTGAAAACTATGCAGTGGCCTGGGATCTACTCTGTAAACGATACAACAGTGACAGACGTCACGTGGCACATCATCTTAATGGATTATTGGATCTACCTGAACTATCGACGAGCTCAGTGTTGCCAAAATTCCTCGCAAAATTAAATGAACATACGCACGCGCTAACCGCATTGAAACAAGATGCTAATTCCTACAATCTACTATTGACAGCGGTATTATTACGAAAATTTTCCAATTACTATCTTGGAAGATTTGAAGACTCAAGAATTGATCGTTCGAAATATCCGACTTTCAAAGAAATTGAAGACTTTCTAAACGCTGAAAGTGCTAAACTGGACTCAATGCGATCATCGAAAGTTGACTCTCAAAAAAGTAACTTTTCGCCCAAAAGCCAGACCTATAGCAAACCAGCAAAAGTTTTTCATGCAAAGGTGACTGAAAAGGTCAACAAAAGCCCGCACAGTAGTCAAACTAAAACGAAAGGACAAACTCGAGATCGAGAAATGAAATGCCCATGGTGCTCAGAAGCGCATTCTATATTCAAATGCGACAAAATCAAACGAATGCCTATTGAAGAAAGGCGAAATCAAATCCAACGAAGGAACAAATGCTCAAATTGCTTTGCAGACAGTCACGAGTTAGATGCTTGTAAATCACGATTCAGATGTTTTAAGTGCAAGGAAAAACATCACACATTACTATGCGACGAAAATGCTGAAAAAACAAAAGCGATCAGTCTTGCAGCACAATCTCAACCCATTGCAGCCACAAATCAATATCACAGCTCCATTTTAGGTACGGCGCTGGTTGAAATAGCCGATTCCACCGAAAATTATCAACAAATTAGAGTTGTGATTGATTCAGGCTCAATGGCAAGCTTTATAACTGAAGATTGTACAAAACGTCTTCAACTTCCGGTCAACTCTGAAATTCAAAAGGTAACAGGTCTCGGAGACAAAGAAGTTGAATCTAAAGGTTCCACCGAGTTTTGGATAAAACCGAGGCAAAAGGCAGAACCTAAACTTCGAGTCAAAGCCATAATCATTCCAACGATTACCGAAAATCTGCCATGCACACCTATTCCTGACGAAGTGAAACAAGAATGGAGCAATTTGGACCTTGCTGACCCTCAATTTTACGTCACGAACAAAATTGACGTCTTGCTGGGAATCGATATTTTTCCATACATCTATACCGGTCAAAAAAGGTTGTCCGAAAACCTCGGTAACGCACTCCTGAGTATATTCGGCTGGGTCATAGTGGGGCGAATTCAAGCCATAAATTACCCCTCAACTCAAACCTCACTCTTGACTACTGAACATCAAAAACTCAGAGAAACTTTGCAAAAATTTTGGCAAATTGAGGAAGCTGCTCCCAAATTAATTTCAAACCCTGATGATGATATTGCAGAAAAACAATTTCGCGATCTTCATTACAGGCTACCTGATGGTAGATATGTTGTGCCAATACTTTTGAAAAATGATGCGCCTGCAATTTCAGATTCCTACACTATGGCCGAAAAACGATTAAAACTTTTGCAAAAAAGACTGGAAAAAATGCCAAAGATAAAAGAGGATTATGCTAAATTTTTTAAAGGAATACGAAACTCTAGGTCACATGATAGAGGTAAAAGAGCTGGGTCAAGCAAAAAATTATATTCCACACATGTTTATAATTCGTGACTCCAGTCTCACTACAAAACTACGAGTAGTCTTTGACGCCTCAATGATGACTATTTATGGCGGAATATCTTTGAACCAAGTGCTATACGTTGGACCAAAAACCCAAAATGACATCACTGAAATTTTGTTAAGATTTCGGACTCACAAAGTCGCGCTCACGACTGACGTTACAAAAATGTTCAGACAAATTTTGATAAGACCTCAAGACCGAGCTTATCAACACATTTTATGGGAGGAAGATCCTGCAAAACCAATCAAAGAGTACGAACTGTGCACAGTCACGTATGGAACCACTTCTGCCCCATTTTTATCTGGTAGAGTCATAAAGCAATTGACTCTCGACGAAAAACACGACTTTCCCGAAGCAGCTGAAGCCCTTTCAAAAGACGTGTTTGTCGATGACGTCATCACTGGAACCGATGACGTTGAGTCGGCAATCGAACTCAAAAATCAATTGATCGGAATAGCGGGTCGTGGACAGTTCGAACTACAAAAATGGTCTTGCAACTATAGTGAAGTATTAAAAGATTTGAATCCTACTGATATCGCACTCTCTCCTGAAATCAAATTCGACGGAGATGACTCAAATTCACTAGGAGTACTTGGATTACGCTGGTCTCCATCTAATGACACATTTTCTTACTCTGAAGTTGAATTCAGTCATAAACTAACTAAACGAAGTATATTGGCCGACACAGCCAGAGTTTTCGATCCAGTTGGATGGATCACTCCTGTAATTCTACCTGCAAAAATTCTAATTCAAAGATTATGGATAGCTGGTCTAGATTGGGACGACTCAGTTCCTCCTGACCTTGCCCAAGTTTGGTTATCCATTTTAAATCAACTGCCATTATTAGCAAAATTGAAAATTCCTCGATTAATTTTCAATCCTAACGAAAAACAAGTCATACTGATTGGTTTTTCCGATGGATCTCAAGTTGGATACGGAGCTACCGTATACATAAGAGCGCCTTCAAAAACTGGGTATGCAACCAACCTGCTCATCGCAAAATCAAAAGTTGCGCCCACAAAACCGCTCACTATACCTCGATTAGAATTATGCGGGGCAGAGCTACTCGTAAAAACAATACAAATAGCTCGCACATCTTTGAACAAAACGAACTTTATCATCGAAAGAGTGGTTGCTTTGTCAGACTCATCAACCGTTTTAAGTTGGCTGACAACACCTCCTTACATGCTCAAAACATATGTTGCAAACAGAGTTGCAAACATCACTGAAACCATGCCCGCTGAATACTGGGCGCACGTATCAACAAAAGACAACCCAGCTGATCTAGCATCACGCGGAATATCACCAAAAAATTTGGTAAACAATAATTTCTGGTGGAACGGACCCGACTGGCTCCAAAAACCAATCTCAGATTGGAAAATAGCCTCAATTCAGAGCATTCAAAACAAAAAAGAAGTACCTGAATTAAAAGCTGAGTTGCCAAAAATAGCATTAAATACGACTGTTTCGAACACTCACGCTCAAAATTTCTCTTCATGGCAAAAATTGCGACGCATAACTGCTTGGTGTCTTCGATTTTACGAAAACGTAAAAAGATCGAAAAAAGGCGAGAAAAAGGTTTTTGATCCATTAACAACTCACGAACTAAATAATGCTCAAAACCGACTTATCATCGCGACGCAACAAGCAGAGCTGAGTGACGAATTAAAACATCTTAATAAAAACGACAAAAAACTGAGTCCTCATATGTTGTCGCTGAATCCCTTTTACGACTCAGAAGGCGTATTAAGAGTAGGAGGCAGATTAAGTCATTCACAACTCAATTATTCTGCGAAACATCCTGCAATTTTACCTAAAAAGAGTCATTTAACCAATTTGATAATAGAACATTATCACAAACTTTACTTACATGCAGGTCCGAGAAATTTGCAAAGTATTTTATCTCAAAATTTTTGGATAATTTCAGCCAGAAACGCCATTCGATCACATCTCCTTAAATGCGTCAGATGTTATCGAAATAAACCGAAACCGTCTTATCCAAAAATGGGCGAACTACCAAAAAGTCGTGTAACTGTGACAAAATGCTTCTTAAAATCGGCACTGATTACGGTGGACCGATACTCATAAAAGAGAGCAAGCGGAGAAATTCCAAATTTCAAAAGGCATACATTTGCCTCTTCGTTTGCATGGCAACAAAAGCCATACATCTGGAATTAGTGTCAGACTTAAGCACCGAAGCATTTTTGGCTTCGATAGATCGATTTATTTCACGCCGCGGACTGTGCTCTGACATCTATTCAGATTGCGGTTCAAATTTCCAAGGCGCAAATAATCATTTCAACGAACTTCAAAACTATTTGAAAACCGAAAAAGTTCACGCCAAAATTCATAATGAACTCGCAGACCGAAACATAAAATGGCATTTTAATCCGCCATCGGCACCACACTTTGGTGGCATTTGGGAAGCGGGCATCAAAGCGACGAAATATCATTTAAAACGGACGATCGGCGAACATAAATTCACTTTCGAGGAGGTCAGCACTTTACTGACAAAAATCGAAGCGATACTTAACTCTCGGCCGCTGTGTGTCCTCACATCTGATACAGATGAACTAAACGCACTCACACCAGCTCATTTCATTGTTGGCGGACCGCTACTCAGCTTACCTGATTACGACTGGAGAGCAACTCCCGAAAATAGATTATCGAGGTGGCAAATGATACAAAAGATCACGCAACATTTCTGGCAACGTTGGTCTGCCGAATATTTGAACACGCTTAATCAACGGCTCAAATGGCAAACTCAATCTGATCAGCTGAAGATCAACGACGTTGTTATGATAAGAGATGACAATGCCCCTCCCCTCTCCTGGCGACTTGCGCGTGTCACCGAAGTTCACCTAGGTGACGATCAGATCGCTAGGGTCGCGACCTTGAGGTGCGCGAGCGGTCAGCTTCTGAAACGACCAGTGACCAAACTGTGCCGTCTTCCTCTCAATTAGTCACCGCGGCACGCTTGACTAAAGCTGTCGCCTCTTCCTAATTGAGAAAAAGAACTGTCACAAAAAAAAAAAAAAAAACTATTTTTTTTTTTTTTTAAAACTATACAAATGTATCCCGTCCTATTTTTTCATTAACCTGAAGTTCCTATTAGTTAATTTTTTGTTCCTAATCCTCACCAAAAAATGGTGGGGAGTATGTTTAATCTCAATAAAAGAACCCTTTTTTTTTCAATTTTGCAACCCTGTATTTTCATTTATATAACCTATTATATAACCAGTTACACAATCAAGCAGTAATTTTCCGTTCTTATATAACCTCTTATATAACCAGTTACGCAAGAAACCAGTTTTTCGTTCATTTATATAACCTATTATGCAATCTACCAGTACTTTTCCTTTCTTATGTAACCCATTATATAATCGATTACATCACTCAGTGGAAAGTTCCAGTATAGTTACATAACCACGATCATTATGTAACAACCGACTATAAATACTGGAGCTCTCCACTGAACAAATCAGTCTCTCTGGCACGCTTGACTAAAGCTGTCTGAGTCTCCTGACAGGCTTGATTAAAGCTGTTAGCTCTTCTCTATCTAAAGCAGGCTTGACTAAAGCTGCTCTCTATCTCTATCTAAAGCAGGCTTGACTAAAGCTGCTTTCTCTATCTCTATCTAAAGCAGGCTTGATTAAAGCTGCTTTCTCTTTCTCTATCTAAAGCAGGCTTGATTAAAGCTGCTTTCTCTCTATCTCTATCTATCTTTCTTTATCTCTAACGCAGGCTTGATTAAAGCTGCGCCTCTCTCTCTCTCTAAACTTAATTTTGTGTTTTCTCTTTTCAGCATTATTTATTTCGGTAGGCTTGATTAAAGCTACCAGTAAAACTTGTACTCTAATCTTTATTTTCTTTTCAGCATTTTAGTTGGTAGGCTTGATTAAAGCTACCACTAAAACTTATACTTTTCAACAGAGGCGCGCGTTAACGTAAAACTTTAAAATTACCTAAATTTTCAGTTATTATTTCAGCAATTATTCACGTAAATTTAATCTCAAAATTAGTAAAAATTCAGTCATCATTACAATTTTTATTTCATTTACTTTAGTTTCCAATGATGAGAAAGCTGATGAGGCACTAGCCGAGGCGAATTTCTGAGGAAACTTATAATTTCTAACTTAATTTTGAAATCCGGCAAACTTACTTTTACATATAATTTCATATTTTTTACACCCCCAAAACCCCCACTTTCTTTCACAGTCTGATGAGCAGAATCTATAAAACTGTCTAATAAGAACATAATACAGTTAGATTTTTACTGTGTATATTGGGGGAGCAATGAGCATTGTTTATTTGAAATATTGTATCAACACGTGACTAGCAATATATACTCGTATTTTTTTTTTTTTTTTTGCTCTGATTACTCTCTACACCGATATTCGCCGTGAAGCTCAGTCATCAAATGCAAATCATTTCTTTAGTTGAAAGACTTAAAATACTGTTAAAAAATTAGCGCATCATTTGGTGGTGTACTATAGCAAACGAAAAAGTTTTGGGAGGGGAGAGTCCGAAGTATGTGACTTGACCATGCAATCCTCGTTCAGTAGCGTCGCGTAAACTGCGATCTATCGATTCTTCTTCCATTTTAATCTACAAGAACAATCGATTATGAGGGGGTGCACAGTGAAACTCCAGAAAATCGATTGTTTTCATTTGTTTAAATGGAGGATTTTAGATATATCGGAGCTCACGCGACGCTACTGTCCTCGTGTAATCAAATCAACCGTCAGCGCGCCGAGAGTAATCTTGTAACTGTCAGAACTTTTGCGTTTGCTAATACGTGCGATCGAGATGAGAAAAAAAATGATTGAAAAATGATTGACAAGTTGGAGTTAATAAATGGTGAAAGTGACACTTTAATTTTTATTGTTGAAGAAAAATGTGAAATAAGACGATTTGTCAAAATAGAGTGAATACGTGTTGAAGATTTATTTTAATTCCCTAAGACGACACCAATATATAGAGACCATTAAATTATTAACTGTCGGGACAGAAGTACTTTCTCAGATTACCGTACCTGAGTCGTCATCAACTAACCTGTTCGGATTTTTCGTCCTTTTCTTTTGTGATCAATTTCATATGTTGAAAGGAACGATTGCTCGCCCCCGCTCATTGTTATAATCAGTTCTCATTTTTTTTTTTTTTTTTTTTTTTTTTTTTTTTTTTTTTTTTTAATGTTCAGGCCTTTTCACAACGGTGGACGGGTCCACAAAGACTTGCCCTTTAATCTTCATAATACTGTTAAAATAAGTCCTTTTTTTCCTTTTTTTAAAATCTTAGCTTCTCTTTTTTTCAAATTTCTTGCTTTTTTTTTTAAATTTACAAGAAACAGTATATCTTGGGAACGGCAATTCTATCGGTGAAAGTGTTCATGGAAATTTGACTCTTATTCACCTTATTTCTGGTACGCTGTATCCTACCTTTCAGCTATACGTATACCTCCAGCTGGATACACTCGCGTTTATTCTGCGTGGTTTTTTTTTCCTGTCATTTCAAGTTGTGAAAATGCCCTTGATACTACCATCATTTCTGAGCGTCGCTGCATCATTTTTTCACTTCTTTTTCTCTTCTTACAATGACAACTAAATGATTGTAAAAAAACAAACGTGGACGACTTGAGATCAAAATGATCTAATATGGTCTACATTGTGTACACCTTTAAGGCCCTTTATGGATGGAAAATAGCGACCACGCACTTTAGCCACGCGAGGGACGACTTTATTTACGAGGACTCAACAAAATAACATTGAAAACAACATTCAACGGCTCCTATATTAATGGGGCTCTTGCAAACTTTTGCTATAGGGGATTGAAGTGTTGATTCTTGCATAGAAACCTGTAAAAATGACGATGAGTACACTAAAAAATCACAAAATTCACTCTCAGAATCGGGCTTAGTGGCGGAGAGACGCAGGTATCATGGGAGATTCCTATCTAGATTGAGACATATCTCTGTGTTTCCGTAGAGAAAGTGACATAATAGACAGGGATCTCCCATGATACCTGCGTTGAAGTGCCATTACGATCTTGCCGTTATAGCAGTAATGTGAGTTTATTACTGAATTTTAGACTTCCTTAGTATATGATTTTCGACATTTTTGCTTGTCTTTATATAAGATTGGGCTATTTATTTGCTTATAGCAAAAGTTTGCGCGAGCCCCATTGCTCGCAATCTAACATTGCGTTTAACTTCGTGATCATGTGTCCATTCATTCATTGTTTTGTTCATGAAATTACCAACTCGCTATCTGCTAGCATAGAATTGCGATCTGCCTGTGACACATGCATATTGCATAGTTTAACGCTGACTTGACCTGCGTTTTAAAAATATCATAGCCTCGCACGACTCCATTCAAAATTGCGACCGATTTCAGCTCACTATCCTCGCACCACAGAACACCGCGACTTTGAAGATGGGGTTGAATCGATGTCGAGCCTCATGCAGGACCGAACCACGATAAAGTGATAAGTCATAGGCACCGCGCGAAGAACAATTAATTACAAAGCCGGAAAGCTGTAACTTCCATATCTGATGGGACGGATGGATTTTTGTCCAGCGTGGAAAACGTTCGATGCAGAGGCAGTGCAGCGCGGTATAGGGTGCAGGGAGAGAGTGATAGGGGGGAGAGAGAGAGAGAGAGAGAGAGAGAGAGAGAGAGAGAGAGAGAGAGAGAGAGAGATGGGGGGGGCGCACGGTCGTCGGTGCAAAAGCTGCTTTGTTCCTTATCAATTGACAGTTACACGATTGAACTGACGCAGTGATAGACTCTATTGCGCGGGGTTGTCAGATTCTCTGAAATGTCGAAGACAAACTGGAATTTCAGTCGACTCCTTAAATTTTTCCTTTGGGGGTTCACGAACATCCCCCTCCCCCGCAATTTCCCCCCTTGGACATTCCCCCCGTGGACACTTCCCCCGGTCACCCCCCTCAGTTACTTCCTCCCGAGGTTATTTGTAGGTAATCAAGTTTATTATAAAACAATTTTGGGTGGGGGGGGGTGGCTGACGGGGGGATAGAATGGGGGATAGACGGGGAAAAGACGGGGGGATAGACGGGGGGGGGAATAGTCGTTGTGTAGTGCCCGGGGGGGACTTGACAGGGGGGTGCACGGACACCTCCTTAGGTAGGCCACTTGCAATGTTAAGATTCATTGCGATGAGTGCTGCGGGTAGTCTACCTCCAGGAGTCATCTGACATACGTTTTGACATACTGTTCCAGATGCCCCCTCGATGTTTATACCTCGTTAGTCGAGAGACACTTTTGATCCTTGGACGAAACGTCCTAGAAGGCATAAACATACCTCATACCTATAATCAACAGGCTGAGACGGATATAGCGGGAATCTATTAATTTTATTGATTTAAACGGCGCGGCGTCACGCGACCATGTAAACAAGACTCAGAATCAATCAGTCCAAGAAATGAACGACCTGAATGACTACAAATTCGTTTAAACCAGTGCGAATAATCGATTCTCGCTATCTCGTCTCGCCTCGTCTGAAAGAGCGGAATCAGCTCGCAAGATATGCAATATGCAACACTAAATGCCCCAAAAACAAATTTGGTTCGGTACATTGTATTTTGCATGTTACATTCCCAAGTCAGATATTTTTCTTCTTGCTAGTACATTTTTAAAGTATCAAAATAAATTCGAAGGATAATGCGAATCACAGCTGAATCCGGAGATCGCGGTACAAAGACAAGCCATTCTTGTCCTGTGTTATTTTATCTCTCTTTATCGCGTTTGACTAACGGCTAACTGGAAGATCTGGAAGCATTATAATGCATTTCGTGCTTTTTACTACTGAAGGTTACGAAGACAAATCAAAGTTCGATCGCTCGCATAAATTAAGTGGGTAGTTAAATATCCCTACCCTGCAGTGCTGATTTTGCCTATGCAATTGATTGAAGGAGAATGAGAGAATATTATTTTTCAAATATTACCAGTTTGTAGCCGCAATAATTATGTCTCTTTTTAATGGCGTTTGACTCATGGCTATAATGGGGCTCTTGCAAACTTTTGCTACAGGGGATTAAAGAGTTGATTCTTGCATAAGAACCTGTAAAAATGACAATGCGTACACTGAAAATTCACGAAATTCACTCTCAGAATCGGGCATAATGGCAATTCAACGCAGGTATCATGGGAGATTCCTATCTAATTTGAGACATATCTCTATGTTTTCGTAGAGAAAGTTACAAATTAGACAGAAATCGATCTCCCATGATACCTGCGTTGAAGTGCTATTACGATCTTGCCGTTATATAGTAGTAATGTGAGTTTATTACTGAATTTTAGACGTTTTCAGTGTGATTTTCGTGACTACTCGCTGGTTTTTACGGAAGATTCGACTTGCAAGAGCCCCGTTGGAAGATCTGGAAGAATTATAATTTTTGTAATGCATTTCGTGCATTACAACTAGGTGCTTTTTACTTTTAGGTTACGAAGACGACGGTTACGGATAAATCAAGTGGGTACTTAAATATCTCTACTCTGTAGTGCTGTTGATTGAAGGAGAATGAGGGAACATTATATTTCAAATATTACTAGTTTGGAGTCGCAATTATTATTGTGAGTAAAAAACTGAAATTGTTTGGAGCAAATCTAGTCACTTGATCGCGGGTGTGGTATTGAAAGAATTTAACACCAGAAATTCTTCGTCCGAAATTTGACAACAACGCGCGAGCTTTTGCCGACACGCGTAACAAGCAATAAATCCAGCTCAACTATGACTTTGGCACAGCGTCCATCGCGTCACTGCATAAAGTTGTGATGTTCTCTTGTTCACCGATTCCATGGTTGCCGAAATACGGATTCACCGATGACACCACATAGATGCGCCACCGCCAGTCAAAAGCAGGTCTAATTAAAATGGGGCTGTTGCACACTTTTGCTATAAGCGATTTAAAAGTCGATTCTGGTGTAAAAAGAAAACCTTCAAAAATAACGATGGCAGCACTACCTCCGAAATCCACTCTTAAACTGATTAAACGCTTTTACTTGCGCGGGCGTAGTGATAGTTGAGGGCAGTAACAATGGGAGATTCCCATCTAACAATACTGAAACTCCGTCAAGAAGTGACCAATGAGAGACGACTTTCATGTGACACCAGTGTCGCTAGGTGTCGCGGTACCATTCATCGGATGTGGATCATTGCTCTGATGACTATTTACTCTGTGAATCATCCTTGTCAGCATAGAGCGAGTGTCGAAATTAAGGTAGGTAGGAATCCCCCTTTATTACTTCCCTCAACCATCATTACGCCCTCGAAAATGAAAGCTTTTATTGAGTTTAGGAGTGGATTTCGGAAGTTTTTAGTGCTGTCGTCGTTAGTTTTGGAGGTTTTTACACCAGGTATGCACTTTGAGCAAGTTGTTGGCTCTCGTGCATATATAAATCGCAAAAACAGAGACAGGTAGAAACTGAGTATCATAGGGCATTTGGCGACAGGTGTCCAACAAACATCATTTTCAAATATTCACGAATTAACGGACATTTTTTAAATAAAAACTTTCGAAATGTTGTGTATCTTTCAAACAGGAAATTAATCTGTGTCGTGATTGATGATGGTCTGAGATTAACCTATCAATTTAACCAGCTGCGGTAATTTAAATTTATGAACTCACGAACTAAATCACATGTTCAATGGTTTAGAGACGTCACATGAAGCACATATTTTATTCAGTGGCACAGCGTGCTATTTGGCAACGTTGCAGTTCGTCCATTCAAAGGCATGCTAAATATCGAACATTTTATATTATTGAATGTATTTTTCTTTCATTCCAGCTGTGTAACTCTTACCTTAGCTTGTGGTTCTTTTTTTCTCAGTAATTTCTTTGAAAGGTTAATTCTTTAAAAAAAAAAAAAAAAAAAAAAAAAAAAAAAAAAAAAAAAAAAAAAAAAAAAGTTGACAACTTTTTTTTCTTCATCTTCATTTCTTTTCATTCTTTTTTTTTTTCGTGGGTACAGTTCTACACTGTACACACGTTGAATCGTCGTTTAAAGCTCAGGATTAACTCACAATAAACTGAACTTTACTATCACAGAGGCCGTAAAAACCGGAGGATGGAAAATTGCCCCTTGAAAAAAAGGCCTCTCGCTTATTAAAAATAAAGTTTTCAAAGATGTGGAATGGGGGATAGCCGAGAATTAAGCTAGGCGCGGCGCGGCGTGAAACAAGGTCCAATTAGCTGAAAGGTTTTACTGCCTTAAGACGAAAAATTACGTTATCGCCAGATATATCTTGGATCCTTTAGGAAGGCCTCGGAGCAAACTATTTCATTTGTCAGATTGACCGTCCCTGGCATTTAATCCGGCCGTTGTTGAGGCCCCCCTTACAATCCCTCCTCACACCCTTCCACCCTTGCCATCCCTTTATGATACCGTTCCCACTATCCGTGGGCTCTTTTCCGACTGGCCACCCCATATATCCTTTCATCCTCCATTTCCTCGTCCTTTGTTCATCTAAATAATCCTAGTGCCAAGCTTGGTGTGAGTGTGATCATACTTTCTAAAAGTCTCGTCCAGAAAGTTGTCCATTTCATTCATGATTTCATTCTGAATGATTCAATAGACAGATCGGCGATCCACCATGATCACCATGGCAACATAACATTTCTGATTAATGTAGAATCACGAAATAAGTGCACGACTCAGCTCTGAAGTTTTTTTCTTTTGTTCAGTGATGCATCCAGAAGCTTGTCTTACTCTCTCTCTCTCTCTCCCTCTCTCTCTCTCTCCCCCCCCCTCTCTCTCTCTCTCTCTCTCTCTCTCTCTCTCTCTCCCTCTCCTTTCAAGAATGTGTGAGTAAAAAAAAGGATAGACAGAGATATCGGGGGAGGAGGTGTATCAAATGAATTTGGCCCATTTATCCATTCTTTTCCAACACATGCGTTTAAATGGTGCGATGATTTCTTATGTGTGGGGCTTAAGTTGTAGCCAGTTTTCTTGATTCCCGGGCTATGTTGCTGTGACGGCTATTTTTTGCGCAGCGTAAGATGAAGCTTCACCCTTGAATTTTTTCTGTGGCTTAAGTTGTGCCCGGTGTGCCCTGCTGCTGTGGCTTAAGTTGTGCCCCGTTTACATTACTTTTTTAACGAAGCTTAAATTTGCAGCTCAAAAAACCACATTTCAGAAAAAGACTAGATACATTGTTACGAGGTTAATAATAATAATAAAAAAATACTGCATAAATGTCGTGAACGAGCGCCGCCGTCTTTGTTTATTTCGCTATGATTTGTAATTCCATTAGAATTTCGATCTCTCCGTAGGCAGAACTAAGACTTTTTGTAGGGGTCTGGGGGGGGGGGGGGCTGAGCAGGCAGAAAACTGATGAGCAAATTTTTCTTTTTTCTTTTTTTGCTGCTCTTGCGTTTGATCCTGGATAACTCTGATAAAGCTCCTTGATGACCCTTTTCTTCTTACAATCCATGCAAATTTTGAGGGAAAACACATTCTGTATTTAACGATCTTTTTGTTTTTACTCCTTGAAATCAAATCACAAGGCCAAATGACTAAACGTTATTTGTGACTATAAACGACCCCGAGGCCTGCCAACTCCTCCCCCGTTAAAACTGTGAGTGGGGGGGGGGGGGGCTAACCTCCTTCCCACACCATAAGCGCCAGTGCATTCCGTCAACGTTGGTCACATTGACCCTTTTCGAAAGAAGCTTTTCAATTCAACAATTCAACATGCTTGCCCATAAATTACCTCCATCCTCTCACAGCTGATGCCATCGGACTAAAGTTCATACCACTTTCGAACTTTTTGACGACCTCAAATTGTTGATCTCTGATGTCCATCTAGGAACCTGCCACTTTGTTACAGGTGCTAAACGAAAATAAATCATCTGGCCCCCGAACGGACCCATTCAAGGGAACATGATTTCAACTCTCTCCCTTCCAAGTTTCTTGGATTGCAACATTTCGTCGCCATTGTGCGTCAGCGCGTCGGTCGCGATCCGGCCACTGATGGCTGATGTGACCGGTGTATGGTGTGTATGGTGTATGGTGCGGTGCGGCGGCGCACTATGGTCTGAGATCGTCAAAAAGTGGCCAAAAATCAGACAGTGAATTTCCCATGAATTCATCATTTATAAACTTTTAATACCAAATTCAATTACAGAGAACACTTTTAACAAGTAATTTAAACTTGAAAGTGTCACCATAAAGTTTTAAATTAACCTTAAAAGGTCGAAAACGATGATTTTTGATGACTATTTTTCACTGGATTTTTGGCCACTTTTTTTCGATCTCAGACCATAGTGCGGCGCAGCGATGCAATGCCGATGGTGGGTAGAAAAGGGCGGTCAATTAGGAGTCGTTTGTTAGCCGAAGATGATAAGGGGAGAGAAATACACGTTATTAGTTTGCCATTTCTTTTTTGTCTCTTTTTCTCCTTTTCCTTCTCCCTTTCCTCTGTGGGAGATCGGACGGTATGGTTGAGGGGGAGGAGGGGGAGGGGGAGAGGGAGGGAGGTGAGGAGGAGTAGGTAGAGTGATACTATCTGATGCGGTATACAGGTAATTGTGTCAGGAGTCGCTAGTATGGCGTCCGACGTGAGGCGAGTCATGGTTGCCAGTTGCTAAGAAAAAAAATTCGCCTGTTTTACATTGAAAATAAATAAGATTCAGGGGAATTCCCCAGATAATCTGAATTCGCGGTTGTATAATGTGTAGGATTCTGATGGAAATTCGTATTTCTTTTTACATTGAAGGAAATGGAAAATCAGGCGAGTTTTTACGTTTGATGTTCAATCGGAATCACCACTGGCGTACGCAGGAACTAGTGTCTCTCGCTCTTTTCCCGTTTGAGAGTATGTACTAGAAAAGGAAAGAGATGGGGGCTGAAAACACTATCGAGCCCCTGTTTCTGTCCTTTTCTTACACACGTGTTCAAATGGGGAAAGAGAGAGAAAGACCAATTCCAGTGTACGCTACTGGGAATCACCATGATACACCAGAGGAAAATCCGACTTCCAGAAAACTGAAATGTAAGCAAAGTTTCTCTACTTAACCCGTCCAGTCATTTATGTTACAATTTTGAGGGGGAGGGGGGGTATTCTGAACTCATATTCTATCTCAGCTGATTTTTTGAAATTTTTTAAAGAAATAGGTCGCACCATTTGGCTCTTGAGATAATAGGTGGCCTTATAAGAAACAAATTTGCTGAAAAAAAAAGTTCGTTCAGATAATTCTTATTTTAATTGTTGAAAATGTTTGAAGTTTGTGGGTTTCAAAGACCCATATATGCTGCGGTGACTCAACGCGCAACGGGTGAATCTGAAATCACAATTGCAAACCACTAAAAGAAAACCTGCCCATAATTGTATTTACATTGACATAAGTGTAAAGTAGAAACATTTATCCTTGGAATCTTGTGTGGTGCGCAGAAAAGACAGAAAAATTCGCTTTCGTAGCGCTGACAAAACCTTGACTAGAAAAATGGCGCGACAAAAGACTTTAGCACAACAATCCATATACTTGATTACCCTAACCAAAAGTTTTATACCCTAAACTAAGGAGATTTCACCCAGAAAATTTGCTTTAGTAAGGTGCACAAAGTCTTTGGTTATAGGTGAACCAAAGATTCGCTTTGCTCTGCTAAAGTCTTTCAATTCGCAATTTTTCTACTAAAGGTTTGGTCAGCGCCACTGTTACCTGAGCGTTTTTATTCTGGTTTTTCTGTGAGTGAAAACTGGGCAAACTTTCAGGCAAATTGGGAGGTATATAGTGGAAGAACACGGTTTGAATACATTGAACCAATCAGGAGAGAGGGGAAATTTTCGTTTTTCCTTGAATTTCCTGGTGGCGCTACGGATGATGAAGAGGACGCATTATTTATTCCATGTTTAATCTTCAATTAAATGTTGCGTACTTTCCTCGTGACATAAGCGAACCTCAATACCTATAGTCATAAATCATGAAATAAGGCATGCATCGCTCTCGTTGAGAGGAAACTTTTCCTTGGAATCGGTGATTAAAAATCGGAACACAAAAAACACATGGACAGATTGACAGAACCGAGCCGTTTGGCGAAGGCCGAGTGGCAAGTGTCCGGTTGTCCTCAGACACGACCTCTTTCGCTGGAAATTGTTGAACTCTTGACCTGGTCGCTACCATCGCTTATGATTGGAACTAAGCTTTTTACCCTCTGCAATTCTTACTGATTAGATGCTGAGGGGAAATTCGTCACGATTACACTGAATCCAACAAAGGAAGGAGTGACTTTTCCCGAATTCTCACAATGAGACAGTTGCAAGGGTCTAAAAGTGTTTTGTTTTTTATAAAGAAAATGAAAGTACTTGATGAACTGAGAACAAAGATGCTTTTGGTTTCTAATTATAAGTTCTATTGTTCCGGAGATGAGATTTTGACCAAAAATACATTCAAATTGTATACGCTTTGATGAGGACCAGCTGGAGGATGTGGGATGAATGTGGTAGTTATAGGGAATAGGGCTCTTGAAAACTTTTGCTACAAGGGATTTTAAATGAGAATTCCTCTTAGTGACGTCACTATACGCACACGATTTTTTACAACTTTACAAGTGTGTATCTCCAAAACCAGGACACTTAAGAAAAACCCAAAGGCATCATTGATCTCTGCTCATAAAGTACTATATTTTTTTTTTTTATTAATTTTTTTTATATATATAAAACACACAATTTTAGACCCTTGCAATTGTCCCATTCAGGATATTTTCGGATGAAAGAATTTTCCCATAGAACACCAGATTTGCTCTTTACTTACAAAAGCTACTCCAAGTTGTTGACATTTGCAAAATAAAATCTCGACGAGCGCCTTCAATCAGAAGGATAGGCAAAATTAACACACCGGAGCAGGAGCATTTATCAACTCGCAGAATTAAATCGAACAACCTGGCAGAGGAATCTATCAAGAATTAATTTAACTAACTTCAATTAATCGATATTCAACAATCGATTATTTTACTTGTAGGTTCTTAACGGAACGAAGGTAATATCGATATATCGCAGGATGGCAACCGCGGATGCGACGCGGCGAGTCGCGGAGCGCAGCGCCGCGCCGCGCGTCGTGTGAACCGACCATTCTTAACGCCGCACGTTATCACGCTTCTGTTTTTCAACCGCGTCACGACCCCCCCCCCAGGCCCCTCCCTGTATCACCGCCCCCCTCTCCCCCTTCTTATTCTCGCAGGGGAAGAGTGCACGTCTCTCCCGCTATCGCTTAGGTCTTATAGGAGTAAGTAAACAGTTGTATGCAGTATGTAAGCACTAACTACCACTGTCGAGCAAAACGTATCATCACATTTAGGAAATGGTCCTCGGCGGTCGGGGGGTCGGAGCGGTTTGGTCCTTCGCGCGCGATGGACATGATATATTGGCTCTCCTCTTTAATGGGTCGTCGTCGCGTTGGTTGCACCGCCCGGACGTCTGTCCGTTCCTCCGACTGAAGGAGTTCGTCCGCTCGCCGCGCTGCTATCGTGTCGTTCGCGGACTCTCTTGTCGCGATTCGGAAAGGCGAAACGCTGGACATCTCGTCCAAATTCTCATCTCTCTCTCTCTGGTCAATTTGAAATCAACCGTTGCCGGCTCTCAAATCCTTGACATTGTCATGAGATTAATTAGTAGATAGTATTGATGTAAGAAAGTGGCGGTTCGTGCAATGGGGCTATTGCAAGCGTTTGCTATGATCGCGCTTTAATCGTCGATCCTGGTATAAAAACCTAAAAAACAAAAAACAAAAACCAAAAAACAACAGCAGCAGTAAAAACTTCCAAAATCTACTCTTAAACTCAATAAACGCTTTTATTTGCGCGAACGTAATGGTGGCATAGGTCAGTAGTAATGGGAGATTCCTACCTTGATTTCGTTGTCTCTCTCTATCAGGGCTGCCGTTTTGCGTATAATCAATGCTATTTTTCAATTCACCGATGATTCCACCGGATGAGAAAAGATTACACAATTCATAGCAGTGCATGACTGATATAAACTAAAATACTCGCATCTGTAGTCTTTGCTCAACCGGTGGAGTCGTCGATGACGTTGAAAACCTTGCGGATATTTTAATTAATCAACGGAGTTTCCACCGATTAAGGAAATATTACAGATCAGAGTATTTTCGTGCATTACAGTCATACACTGAACTGAACTGGGTAATCTTTTTTCAAGCGGTGGAATCATCGGTGAATAGAAAAATAGCATTGATTATAAGCAAAACGGCAGCCCTGCTCTCTGTGCTGACAAGGGTAATTTACAGAGTAATTAGTCATCAGAGCAGTGATCCACATTCGATGAATGATACCGTGACACCTCGTGACACCGGTGTCGTTGAAAGTCGGCTCTTACTGGTCACTTCTTGACGGAGTTACAGTATTATTAGACGGGAATCTCCGATTACTAATGCCTACGCCACTATTACGCTTGCGCAAGTAAAAGCACTTATTGAGTTTTGGAGTGGATTTCGGAGGTTTTTAGTGCTGCTATCGTTATTTATATGGAGGTTTTCCACCAGAATCGACAAATGAATCGCTTTTCGCAAAAAAGAGCAACAGCCCCATCAGACCGACTTCCTACAGTGATGTATCGTATCTATTGCCGTTCGACACAAACTCTGGTTGAATGTATTTTCCCCATAAGCGCATTTTTAACGGACATTTTGGCTAATAAGCCAAGAAATCGATTCGACTCTTTTGACATTAATTAGACATTCTACGTCCTCAAAGAGGCTTAGTTAATAGAGTTATGCCTGGTTCCACGATAGCAACTGCCGAACTCAACAAGATATTTGTATTACAGATTAAACGATGCATTTGGAGGTTGGAATCATTCAAACGTGATTGTTGTTGTGGTGGAATGGGCGAGATTTCAGGCGAGTCTAACCTCCAAATGCATCGTAATACCTTTTTGCTTTCGGAAGTTTTGGTCGTGGAACCAGGCATAAAGAACGTAGAATTGCTATAATTTTGTTGGAAAATTAAAGATGTCCATTGTCTGCCTTAGCTAAACACGGTATCAAACAAGAGATGTATGAGAAAAACTTTTGACAGCTAATGCTAGAATTTTAATTGTTTCCCAGTATTCAACAACAAACACGCATAACACAAAATTGTGTCCATTATTTCTGGGTTAAAAATTAAAATGTAAAAATAAATGTTGAAATGGACACGGAATTGGGTTTGGGCTCAGCCCGTTTGAATTAAGAGGGCTCGCTTTACAAGCTCTGAGATTCTACTGTTTAACCCTTTCATGGGAAGTGGTGCACATGTGTTCCATTTTATGAAGTATGGGACTCAATGAAATCGAAATAGATATTTTGCAAAAGATTAGATGACCCATCAGAATTCTTATAAAATTGTCTTCCTCTGAACGGTCTAAAAAAATCTTAAAAAAGCCAAATCCCAAAATGCGTGCATGAAAGGTTTATTGTGAAGAAATCGATTAATCGATCTTTCCTTGCGGTTGCATGAGAATCAGACTAGAGATCCTTTCAAAAGCTAAATCAAGAAACCCCGATTGTCTGGAGAGAGAGAGAGAGAGAGAGAGAGAGAGAGAGAGAGAGAGAGAGAGAGAGGAGGAGAGAGGGGGGGGGGGGAGAGAGAGGGAGAGAGAGGGAGAGAGAGGGAGAGAGGGAGAGAGGCGGGAGAGAGGGAGAGAGAGAGAGCGGGAGAGAGAGAGAGAGAGAGAGAGGAGGTTTATCATGGCGATTGAATTTCTGTCGACGTTGATCTCACATCCCGGTCAACGGAAGAGGTGAACGAGTATAATAACGGAGCGAAAAAAAAGGGCTGAGAATCAGAAAGAAAAGGGAATAGCCACAAATCCCTTGGAGCTCGCGACTTGAGATTTTCGTTAAACGGAATCATAGGGATCACTTTTCACAGCGGAGGATGTATAAAAAGAGTTCAATGGGACAGGGGTCGCGGCCACGCCAGCCATCGACCAGACGTTTAGTTTACCCATTTTTGATGCTCTAATAAGAAAGGAATTCCTTTTTTACCCAATCGGCTTCTTTGCCAGTTTGGTTTTTTTTTTTTTTATTTTTTTTCTCGGCATGTATGTTTTTTTCGGACAAAATTTTTCTGAGCCGCTGTCTAGCTGCTTGAATCGCCTTTATATTCTCGCCCTCAAGAGCGTGTGTATTGTGCACAGAGTTGCCAGATTTTTCATTTCGCATATTTCAACCCATATGAAAAATACAGTAGCGGCTCTTGCAGTCCGGCAACAGCGCTTTTTTGCCATTTAAACCAATACAAAAGGATCGATTCTAGGTGAGGCACAACACCTCACCAAATAATCGATTATTTTGCATAGGTTTAAGTGAGGAGAAACTATTGTTGCTATATTGCACGAGCCGCCACTGGAAAAATATCGAACTTTTTAAAAGCCCTGAATAGAGTCCCATGCATATTAACCCCTTATGGACCAAGCCCGAGTATTCTCGTTTTTCTCCTCCAAAGTCTTTAAAATAGTTTCAGTTGTTCGTCCAGATAAACGCGACTATCGATGAAAACACTTACAGGATAAGCTCTCCTCTGGTGCCTTCAATTCGTCGTATAGGCAATTTCAACTCCCCCGAGTACGAACAGTTAACTACCTTCCTGCATAAATGGAAAAGAGGCTTTCTTTTGAACTAACCTGGCCCTTAAAGGGTTAAAAAGTCTCGGAATACGGGATATCGATTCTGATTGGCTGATGAATTTCAGGCAGTCACAGAGCTCAAGGAGGCGTTCTCTATGCTATGTCTCCATTAGATGACCATAAGAACGCCGCCTTCGAGGAGCCGTACTTTGAAATTAAAATCTACGGGCTTTTATGGCGGGTTTTCAATCGGGTTTTAAAAACATCTAATTGACGTACTGTTTTAAACTTCCTTATTACGAACATTCTTTAAGGCAATATTTGATTTTTTGCAAAGAAATCGCGAAAGAAACTCTTCACCATAAGCGCCGTATACAAGGACGCCTCCTCAGCAATATACCAACCAATCAGAATGGACCCCTAGTTTGCCTCCTTTATCTTCATTATTCTACATGTTTCTATTCATGTTAATTAATTAACGGAGTTTCCACCGATTAAGTAAAGATTACATATCAGAGTATTTTCGTGCATTACAGTCATACACTGAACTGAACTGTTTAATCTTTTTTTCAAGCGGTGGAATCATCTATGAATAGAAAAATAGCATTGATTATACGAAAAATGGCAGCTCTGTATGAATGGTTTATCAAGGTAAATCTGGCATCTGCAGAGCGAGCCGAGCAGTTTCAGTGCGCGCTTAGCGCTCAGTCTCGTGCAATCTGATTTGGTCAGTCAAGCAAGTTGGAGGGATTCTGATTACGATGACAGTTAACTTAAGTTTGGTCCATTTACTTGGGTTTTAGCTTGGAGCATTCAACCTTTTCAAGATTGTGTGCGTGAATGTTTTTTTTCTTTCTTTCTTTTCCTCAGTCGCAGTCGTAACCTTTTGTCCTACACTCAAAGGCGTAGGGGTATTTTTTTAAACATGAAATAAGAGCGCGGATTTGGTTCATTCTATTATAAAACACGCTTATAAAAGATCTCCCCCCCCTTCTCTTAATCGTCCGCGTTTGATAGACTTTTGATTCACTTTTTCATTCGATTTGGACAAGACTGACTGAGAGCATGTAACTCAGATATATTTTTTTCCTTGTTTCTTAGATATAAAAGTGACATTTTTTAAAATTCTCAGTTCCTCAGTTCGCACTGTTACACTATGATTTACATTGTAAGAAAACGAACCCCCATCTTAATAGTTTTTTTTTTTTTTTTTTTTTTTTTTTTTTTTTTTTTTTTTTGCAAAAAGAAATTAAAAATGGCTAAAAGAGACAATCTTTCGACGAGTCGACCTTTCTTCGAATTTGATAGCACACCTTGTAAAAGTAGACAGTGACAGTAAACCAAAGCTGAACTGAGGGAATTGCCTAAAGTTTCGACATGCAAATATTAAGATAGGACTGAAATTACTTAATACACTTCAGCGATTTCGCGTACTTCATAAAATTGCTCTGCAGGGCTGTCCCACTGGCACGACATTTCTCCAATTTCTTGGGGGTAGTTAGGAAAGAGGAAGGGGCAAAACTTGGAGACTGTTTTTTGGTCTCTCACGCCTCAAAATATTTTTCCCAGACAAATTTCAATTTCTTAGAGGAGGCCAAGCCTGATAACCTGATTGATTTTTTTATGCTTGATCAAATATGATTTCCATACAAAACTCCTTTTATGTTTCCTCAAAATTGCAGTCGTCTACTGCACCCTTTCTGTTTATCTCTGAGGGACATATGGGCTAGTATTATGGATGTTTCCGTTCATCAGAACGAAATGAGCTTCTTTTTAATATTTGTGAATAATTACTATATTTTCCTTGGTAAAAATGGACCATATAGGTCCATAACCAATTAGCTATACAGTATGGGTATGCATGGATACCGTATGGATCTGTATGGATATACGTGTTCATATATCCTTACAGATCCACAAAATATCGGAGCATATCCGTAAGGATCCATTCATATCCATATGGATCCACACATATCCATAATGTGTATAGGGAATTGGTTGTAGACCATTTTTACCAGGGTTGTCCATCGCTGAAATCATCTCAATAATCTTTACAATCAACCCGCTCCATCTATCTCTGCAGAAGTTTCGCGTGTTGCATTGCACGCACGCGCTGCTTCTTAGCCAGTGGCGGCGCGGCGCGGCGCGCGTGCAATCTGGCAACATTAAATATTTTCAATTTGACGCCATGAAAAAAGGTCGAAATATTGGGGTTCAAGGTCAAAATATTAGGGGTGCACACTGCACAGTGCACTCCCTAAAATCGACATTTTATACGAGTTAAAATGGACGAAATGCGACGTTGCCAGATTGCACGCGCCGCGCCTCCACTGTTCTTAGCCCAGTTGCAGAGCGTTGTCTTCCTCACTGCATGCAAAGAATATTATAGCACCGCAGCAGGGTGATTCAGAGCCGCATGCTCAGAGAAGAGCGGAAATTTTGGACATGGGTTCCCAAACTGAGAAGGCCCGATTCCTGCGGTTTGAGGTTTGCACTAAAATGCTCAGATTTTGTGCCCTTTCCAATGACGTATCACAAATTAGAAGCTACTATTTTAACATTTTGAGTTGGAGGCAAACACGCTCCGTCACACTGTGGTCTAATATCGTCAAAAAGTGGCCAATAATCAGACAATTTATTTCTCATCAATTAATCATTTATTATAAACTTTTAAGACTAATTTTAATTACACAGAACACTTTTAAGAGAGTAATTTAACCCTAAAAATGTCACTCGCAAGTCTTAAATTAAGCTTAAAATGTCAAAAACGATGATTTTTGATGACTGTTTTTTACTGGTTTTTGGCCCCTTTTTTTCGGCCTCAGACCGCAGTGCGTCGTTCTTCTCCTTGGAGTTGCTCCCCGAAAATTTTGGAAATCGCTAGAAAGTATAGTTCCCATTAAGTTTTCAACATCCGTCGAGTTGGGTTTTCTAAAAGTACAACTTTTCAAGAATTAGACAGAAAAGAAAGGACTCCCTTGAAACGCCCTGTAAATTGTCCCTGCGATTTGCAAGTATGTCTATAGGTTATGGAGGGAGTCAAGAGAAGAGGTCGCGATAAGTTGTTGACAGTTGGTTCAAAACTTCGAAAGAGGTCACTGTGCTAATTCGGTCTACTGCAAACTTTTGCTCTGGCAGTATACAGGGTGTTTCAGGGTTAACGTTAGGTAATTCTGGTGCCGATTTTTCCGGACAAATTAAATCTATATTTTTTTTTTTTTTTCATAAACATGGGCCTTAAAATGCGTTATTCTTTCCCTCGGAGCTAGATACGATTTTCAAAGTTTTGAAAAAAAAAAAAATTAGTCATTCAAAATTAAAGGATAAAAGTTGTCTATAAAATTTCACTTTGACAGAAGTCGTATTTTGAGGTGCTATTAAATCGCTCAGAATAAATCATAAAAAAAGTCTGGTTTACTCTTCTGTAACTCTTGGGCATTTGATGGCATAAATTCCATGTTTGTCGATGAGAATTTTCAAAATATTATGAAAGAACCAGGAAATGTCAGTTCTCGGGTAAAATCACTTGAAAAACACAGCAACAGTTGTCGTGCAGCAGTTGCAAACGGACACAACGGACACTTTGTTTGGGAATCACTGTCTTCATGTGTTGCGCCGAGCACTAAATAAAAGATATCGTTCTTTAAAAATCATAACAATTAAGCAGATGAGAGATAGGTGCGAATAAAGAGAGATGAAAGGAAGTTTCTGAATGAGGATTTTACAGGGTTCGTGTGGAGAGATGGCACATACTGCTTCTCTTTCTCTTGATCAATGATCGGGATGGGAGTCGAGGTGCCCTGCGATGATCAGCTCATTAAATGGCGCAAAAGGTCATTTAGCCTTTGGGTTCAGCCTTGGAGGCCGACCACCTCTCGTCACTAACTCATCATTTTCCTCCACGCTGGATATCTCTGTCTCTGTCCTCTCTCTCCCCCTCTCTCTCTCTCTCTCTCTCTCTCTCTCTCTCTCTCACTCTGTCTCTCTCTGTCTCTCTCTCTCTGTCTCTTCCTCTGTCTTTCTTTTCTTTCTTCGTTCTTTCTCTCTTTAAAAGTCTTTTTTGAGCTTAATCGATTTTGTAAATAAGGGTCAATAACTTCTTTTGTATCGGAACCAACTGTACCGTTCTTTTTCGAGGTGTATCTTTTACGTTAATCTTGTCGAAGTGATTAGAGAAAAATCCTTTTGGCTTTGATTATTTAATCCTCACGGCTTATCACACTTTAATACAATATTTGTTTTTATTTTTTTTTGTATTTTTTTTTTAAATGATGCGGTCAATGACATTGTTCATCATTGTACACGTGTGTATGGAGTCAGATGCCGCATACCTGCTCATACTTTTGGCCAGCAAAGTGCCAGTCAGTATAGTGGCTGCAGCAACTGATCTTATATGAAATTATCATTGAAATCATCATCATCATCGAAATCATCATTGAAATTAAAATATATATTGTTATAACACACAAACACCACGATCGGATTTTCTTTGGAAACCGTCTTATAATGAAGACCCGAAATCTGCGTCCGACCGGAGTAAGGACCCGTTTTATTGCCGAGCAAGTGATGTGTCACCACTTTTTCTGGAACGAGGCCTGGCTTTCTGGTTTTTTATTTCTATCTAACCGAAGCACTCTTGTGGCCGAAATCGGGGTGAAAGGCTAAATATTGACGCCCTCGAACTTGAGGCTTCAAATCAATGAATTTTTTAATTTGAAGAGGCAGGCGTGAGAAACATTTATTCGAGCCATTGTCTGTTGAAAACAGTTAAAATTGGAGGCTTGTGGGGCGTGGGCCCCCCTCCTGATCCACCAATGGAAAATCTTTATTCATAAAAAATAAAAATAAAGTTTTTTTTTTTTTTTATAAAGTAAAAGATTTAAATAAAGGCAACAAATAAAATTTGTTGTTGCAGACCTGCCGTAATCGGTGAAAATTTTCAGGTCAAATTAATCATCTCATGTAAATAATCTTAACTAACCTCGATAAAAAGATTTCCTTTGAGCCGTTTGCTACATTAACGGTCGCCGCAGTGAACAAAAGCGCTTGCTCTTCATCAAACCAATTTTTCCGTCCATAAATTGTATTAAATTTTATTCCATCAGGAATAATGCCCACTGATGTTCAATGAGTTCAACGAGTTCAATTTTCAGAATGAACACGACACGTGGCGACTCTTTGCTCGGCACTGCATTATGATTATGTAACTCAATTTGTTTGGTAATTATAAGCTTATTTTCTGTCTCGCATATTTCCGTCAGTTAATTCCATAATTTGAATGAATCGGAAATTTTTTTTGAAATCGAAGTATATCGTAAGTAATCGTCTAGATGGTTGACCTGAATCTTCCCAAGCTTTATTCTAACTTGGATTCTCCATGGGAAGGGGGGGGGGGGTTTATTGGACCCTAATTTCAAATTACTCTACTTCCAATCGTCGGTGTTACTTTGACCTTTCAAAACTCGTATGTACTCTAGGTAAATGCGTTCCATGAAGTTTCATGACCAAAATTTCGTAGGTCATCATTCCAGCGATGATCGTTTCATGGAATTCCAAAAGAAATTAAATGGAAAATCTTATGGAATCCCATGTACGGCCTACGGAATGGGTCTGTTGCAAACTTTTGCTGCAGCGTTATGGAGGCTTGATTCCTCTGTAAAAGTGCATGAAAATATCGTTAAGAGCATCAGATGGATCCAATATCCACTCACAAACTCAAAAAATGCGCCCAGTAAAATTACAAGATGCCGGTCGAATAAGCCGGTAACAATCCGGAAGTTCCAGCTAACTGCAACTGCACTTCTAGAAAGGACTTCTCTATCGTCACAGCGGTGGCTAGTAAAATGAGGCAATAACGTGTTCTCTCCATTTGATTCCATGCAAAACAATCGATTCGATAGTGAAGCGGCGCTTCACCTGCAATCGATTGTTGTACTTATAGATTCAAATGGTCGAGCCACCGCAGCATGGTCGGATGAATTTTGTTTAAATGCATTTTTTTTTTTTTTTTTTTTTTTTTTTTTGTTTTTTTTGTTCTGTGAGTGGATTTGGAATTTTCAGATACGCTCAACGTTATTTTCAAATGATTTTACTTGGAAATCAAATAAACCCTCCATATAACGCTACAGCAAAAGTTTGGAATAGAATCATTCCATTTTGATGGAAAAATACTAATGGGGCGCGCTCTCGTGGCTAACTTTTGCTACAAGTGATTGAAAAGTTCATCCCTGCATAAAAACCTGTAAAAATGACGCGATGAGTACACTAAAAAATCATAAAATTCACTCTCAGAATTGCGCTTAGTAGCAGAGCTACGCAGGTATCGCCATGGGAGATTCCTATCTAATTTAGGACATGACATATCCATACATGTTTCCGTAGAGAAATTGACAAATTAGACAGGAATCTTCCATGATATACCTGCGTGGCTCCGCCATCGCGATCTTGCCGTTACCAGCTAGCTGTTTTCTGAGTTTATTGTTGAATTTTAGCCTCAGTGGTGTAGTGGTTAAGGCAGTTCGCTGCCAGCACTGAGGTCCCGGGTTCGATCCCCGGAGGTGACTGATATTTGAGGACACTCAAATATCAGTCATCGTGACCATGGATGGCCATGCCACTCCAATACCCCGACCCTTTGAGGTAGAGGGGTGCGGGAGTGACATGGCCACCCAGTAAGTAACCCGTCCGCACTATTCGGCTGTGTTGTGATCATGGATCGCTCATAGAGTACGCTTCTGCCAGCGCTACCTATCAGTGGGAGTGAAACAGCAGAGCCCAATTCGATGGGGGCATGACCGTGCTCCGAAAAATCCATGCCCGGTAGCGTCTGCCACAGTCGTTGATACGACCTTCCGTTGGCTTCTAAGACGGCCGCCGAGCCTTGTGGAAATATAATGATATAACGTCATTCGGGTTGAGTTAAGGAGCACGGTCCAAACCTCGGGGTGCAAGACGGCAGCAGCCATTGCCTAGGCTCCATGAGGGCGCCCCGCCGGTAAGCCCGGCCTTTACTTACTTACTTACTTACTTGTTGAATTTTAGTCTTTCTTAGTGTGATTTTCGTATTCATTTGCTTGTTGCATTCTAAAATCCGTGCCCGTGGAACTCTTATTTATCAAGGTATGGATTGAAAGACGTCAACATATTGTCCTGCAAAACAGCAGCACTAGATTGGGTAAAGTTCCTCCAGCTCTGAAACGAAACTAGAGAAGAGGCTGCTGTGGACTTGCGAATAAGCTCTCGCTGGGGTGTGTGTGTGTGTGTGTGTGTGTGTGTGTGTGTGTGTGTGAGTGTGTGTGTGTGTGTGTCTGTGTCTGTGTTTGTTGTGTACTTCAACTTAATTCGAGTGCCACGCCACGTTTTCACGGGCCAGGCCGTCGGTCGCGTCGCGTCGGCGGCGGGCGGCAAGAAGAAGCGCAGCGCGGCCGCGGTGTGCAGGTCAGCTTTGAGCTTCTCCGAACCGTGTGAGTTTTGGCCATTATGCCACCGAAAAGAAATGGTCCATCGCGGCACAGTGACACACAGTGGAATAAAAAAAAATAATAATAATAATAATAATAATCTAGACTTCAAATATTTTTTGTTTGTTTAACTGTTTGTTTGTTTGTTTGTTTGATTTTTTTTTTGTTTTTGTTTTTTTTTTTGTTTTTGTTTTTTTTTGTTTTTTTTTTGTTTTTTTGTTTTTTTTGTTTTTGTTTTGTTTTGTTTTTTTTGTTTTGTTTTTTTTTTGTTTTTTTTTTTAAGACTAGTTAGCTGTATTTTTCAGGTTCAAATTACAAATAAAAATTTGAATACGATGGGAGGAGAGGGAAGCAACATTTTTAGAGCTTCCTTTACAAAGAACATAACAAAATTCATAGATGGAGACTTCTTTCTGAGATACGTATATATAGGAGCATAGCCGTAGCCAGTACATTGTCTTTCTCTCTCTTAGCCCTTTTAAACTCATTTGTTAGAAAAGGATGGATATAGGCAATAGGGGCTGTCACGTGACTTCAGTCCCTGTTTCTGGCTTTTTCTAACACATATATGTATAGGTTTAAATAGGCTGAGAGTGAAAAAGACAATATCCTTACTACGGCTGTCGGCTGTGTACACTGCACAGGGTGACAGTAAAAAAAAGTTCCCTTTCAGAAGTTAGGGTGGTTATTGGTTACCTCTCGAAAAATTGAAGGAGCTTCTTCTATTTACAGTACACCCAAGCCTCAAAGTCAATCTCCCTCATGATATTTGCGTTGAACCGCAACTACGATCTTACCGATTGCAGTTTTACGGGTTTATTACTGAATTTTATACTTTTTTAGAGTGATTTTCGTGATTTTTTGCTGCGGTCTTCACATCAGATTGGACTATTTATTTGCTTATAGCAAAAATTTGCGAGAGTCCCACTCTCAATAATTCTCTCGTTTATCTTCGGAAATACTGGAGCTATTCTTGATCCAATATAGTACGTTCTGATATTTCACCAGAAAAAAATCGTTGAGTCAATAAGAATTCTGGTTATTTAAAAAGGAATTTCTTATTAGTCCATATTTAATACCTATTAAGTTCTGTATTTCCGGGAAGAATGTTTTTCTCCGTGTATAAATCGACTCATTGAGGCTTTAAGAAGGACATTGGAGATAACAAAGTACAGTACTTAAAAATCATATCTTTTCATACTAATGTGCGTGACTGGCCCTCAGTCGCAACTTTGACTCAAACGACAGACGCGTCGGACAGCTAGTCGCCAGCTTCAAACCAGCCCACAATTCAAGACTCTCGGCCGGTGTGAAATCTTGACTGATACCTTTGGTGTAATTAATTAAGAGCGACACTGCAATGCTTTGCTTTGTTCTTCCCATTCTTTAAATCTTAATTAAAAATAATTTGCTCGAATATCTGAGGAGGAGCCGCCCGCTCGAAAAGACTAGTTTTCTGGTCGGTTTTTCGTTAATTTATAATTTTTTTTTCTCTTTTTCGGGCGTTATATGAAGTGGAATTTTGCTTGACCCACGCAGTTAGCTGATGTAGCCCTCTGCACCATAAACAATGTCACTCTGATCCGTGGCTTCAAAATATTAGTTTTTTTTTTTTTTTTTAATATATATTTTTCCACTGTTTTTATGTTATTTTTTCTTACGTTTTTTTCCCCTGGTGTTTCTTATTTCCAACGGTCTTGTTTTAGTGAGTATTTATTCTCTTCATTCATCGGTCAAATATTTGGTATCTTTTTCCCACCGTATGCGCAATATCAGCCGTAATGTCTTTTAGCTTGCGTTTGCCGCGCGACGCGGCTCTTGTTTGTTCTCTCTTTAACGACCGATGGATGGATCGCTACCTTTTCTCGCACAATCGTGCGAGTTTCAAAGTTTTTTTTTTTTTCTTATTATTCTCGCCCAGTGGGTTCATAGCGAGTTCTTGAGATGTGTTACCGTAGGCTGTGATTTGACCTCTTGTTCAGAAATTCTGCGTAAAAAAATTCAGCGCATAATCGGATCATAAAATAATCATGTAATGTGCATTGTACAATCTATGCGGGTTGTTCGTATTTTATTGATGGTTTGACGGTGGTGGTGGTGGTTGTTGTTGTTGTTCTTGTTGTTGTTGTTGTTTTTGTTGTTGTTGTTGTTTTTGTTGTTGTTGTTGTTGTTGTTTGTTGTTGTTGATGATGATGTTGTTTTTGTTGTTGTTGTTGTTGTTGGTGTTCAATTGGTGTTGTTGATTTTTGCTTTTTTTTCCATTACTGCAATCGGTCGCAGTAAACTGCTGAGATGTAAAATGGACTGCAGTAAAAAACTTCGGTGAGGCAGTGCCCCACCGAAGAACACAAAGAGTGCAGTGAAGACACAAACCAAATGACATTGGTGAATCGTGAAATCTGGCAACGCTGGAGTTTTAAACGCATGAAAAATATCGAGCTATTGGGTGTGCGCCGAGCACCTTGGAACTGAGGCAGTAGCTGGAATAATTAAGGGCTCATAGGCGTATATGCCCTTTTAGAGGAGAACACGTAAATCAATTTGTCATACCCTCAAGTAGTCATCCTCAAAATTTCGTGAACAAATATGAAGTTTATTTGAGGGCAGGAGAGCAATTTGAAGATAGTGCATGAGTATTGGATCATTTACATTGGCAATGACATTTTTAAAGCTGTTTTTCTCAAAATTTGAATTTTGCCTGTGGGCCCTTATTCCAGCTACCACCTTACTTCGACCTTTTTCACCAGTTTCAATGGAACACATGCTACATTTGCCTGATGATTGTCTTTTTCGCTACTAAGTAAAAACAACAATGCTATGGTTTGAGGTCAGGATTTGGCCGAACATCTCGACCCAATATGTCAGTTCAAAGAGATCCCAGGTCGTCGCATGATGTGAGAAGAAAAAAATGGATTAATTAATCTATAAGTAGTTTCAAAATTCTCTGCAGGAATCCTGAAACCTCTGAAGCCGACTCCGATCAGTGGCGTCGCGTGCAATTTGGCAACACTGCATTCTAGCCATTTAAACTCATGTAATAGGTCGAATTCAGGGGGTGCACAGTGCTCAAGGAAAATTCGATTTATTTAATGAGTTTAAATGGAGGGGTAGCATTGTTGCCAGATGGCACGCGACGCCACTGACTCCGATGCATTTTCTGTTCTCATTCCTTCATGAACCGGAAAAGGGAGAAAAAACGGATGGATTCGATTCCGAATTACCAAACGCTCTGAATTCATCGGAACGGATAAGTGTAATAAAATGAAGAACAAATGAATCGGCGCCGCGATATGATTTTTATCTCTAAATTTCAGCTCCAAGCAAAAAAAGACAGGAGCGCTCTCTGTGTTGCCAAACTTCAGAAGAAATTCACCTCTCGGCAAATCGAGGAAGACTCTAGCTCAAGCGCGTTTCCCGTATTTAAAAGCAGATTCGATAACACATCTATAGTCTTAAAAACAAAAGAAAAACGGCCTCAAAACAAATCAAAATGAAACTTTACCTCCTTATGAACTTCAATCTTCAAAGTTCATTCAAAGTTCAAGATAGGGAGGTATGAAGCTTTATTGCCTTTATATCGATATAAACTGATCGATTACTCCAATAAAATGCTAGAACAAAAAATAAAACATCCTCTTCTTTGAATGTAGGTGTATGAGTTAAAATGAGCAGATACTGTCATTCCAAAGAGCCTCGCAACAGTAGCGAGGCGTGAAATTTGACAACAAAGTATACTTTCTCCATTTAAACTCACTGAAAGAATCGAATGCTTCGGTCATCGGCGATGACCAGATGTTTCGACCTTTCTAATGTGTTTAAAGGGTTTGTAACGTTGCCAAATTGCACACCTCGCCACTGCACTGCCTCGCAGCTTCTAAATCATGAGCAAAAGAAATTGAAACTTGGATTAGCTTCATAGTGGCGCACTCAAGATCAGTGCTGTCTCTTTGTATGCAATCATACGCACTTCCTGATGTATAGCAATGTAAATTTTTTGTAAGTCCCGCCAAATTTGGCAGAGCTGCCCAGGACCTCTCCTAACTCCCATTAGAATGTATAGTCAGGGACAAAAATTATCTTGGGTTACCTGCGACTTCTTTAATTTTTGGCTCAGAAGAAGGAACTCTTGCAATCTTTAAAGTCATTAAAATAAATATTGCGGGCAGAAGGCGCTGACTTTTTTATACAATAATAATAATATAATGGGTCTTCAAAGCGAAGAAGAATGGGTCTGCTGCAAACTTTTGCTACAACGATTAAGAGTGTTTAATCTAATGTAAAATCGCCTGAAAAGTCCATTGATGCGGCATCAGAAAGGCATAAAATGCAATAACAAACTCACCAGAGGTATTCAACTGACATCCAAGATGGCGCTAAAATATCGAGCAACCTGTATGCAAGCACCATGAACATCCAAGATGGCCAACCATCACAACATCGATCACAACCAATCACAACGCAAACAAACTCATAACCTCCGATGCTGTGAGGTTGTTATAACGTTGGCCATCATGGATGTTCACGGTGCTTGCAAACAGGTTGCTCAATATTTTACCGCCATCTTGGGTTTCAGTTAAACGCCTCTTGTGAGTTTAATACTGCATTGTATGACTTTCTGATACCACCAATGGACTTTTCACGTGATTTGACTTAAGATTTAACACTCTATATCGCTGTAGCAAAAGTTTGCAACAGACCCATTACGACTACGGCTCGTTGACTGCTATACTGCGTTAAGAATTGAGGTACAATTCCGCCACAAAATCGAGTGAAAATCACAGTAAAAGCATCGAAAAGTTTCAAAATCCCCTCATGCGAATCCACTAACCCTTTCAGTGCAACGCCCGAGTATACTCGTTGCTGTGCCTAGATACCTCACACAGTTACAGTTTTCCACTCACAATAAAATTGTGACTACAAATTACTAGCGTTTAGAAAATAATATTTCATCGAGCGCCCTCAAATCGATTGTGTATGCAAAGTCGGCACCTTGCGGTGAAGGAATATTTAACCAATTAACGTATATATTTTGAGCAAGCAAACATTGATTGAAGACAAATTTTGTCTTCATAGTATGGTCGTAAAAGGGTGAAAGGGGCTTCTAGAGAAATCCAAGATGGTGGTCAGCTAATCGGGTCACAATGGAGGAGCCCCATCTAATCGCAGCTTTATGTATGATGGATGAATCACTTTTGTCATTTTAGAAAGTTGCCAGTAAATGAGACTCCCCCATTCCATTGTGACTCACGCATGTGACCTCCATTTTGAAATTATGTTAATACATTTATTACTTCGTGAGTCAATTTTGAAACTTTCTGGTGCTCCCAATATTATTTTCAATAGATATTACAGGAAGGTTGTAAGCCTTATCTTGACTATCGAAATTAACCAAACTTTCAGTTCTTGTATCTCAAACCACTTGAACCTAGGTAAGGTTAGGTTTTTTGTCCATGATACCGTGTCCATGATAGGATTTTCGACCGTGATTTGACGCAGGGTCAAACCACTTGAACCAAAGTACAAGTTGTTTAAATGAGTGGTTTGAGTGGTTGGGAGCTATATTGAAAAAAAAATGAGCGTCTTGACCTGCTGATCGAAATTCACTGACTGGATTTTGTTTTTGTTCTTGTTTTTGTTTTTGTTTTTGTTTTGCTTTTAATTAAAAATTTCAAACTTTAATTTCTTTCCAAATAAATGTCTTGAAAAAGTTTTTTTTTTTTTTTTTTTTTTTTTTTTTTTTTTTTTTTTTTTTTTTTTTTTCCCCCGGCTAATTTAATCTAGAACTTAAATCAAATCCACGCATATTCATGCATTATAAGTTAGTTAACTTAGTTTATCTGCTCAAAACGAACAATTTTCAAGAAAAAATAAGCTTCTTAGGTGCAAAAGAGCTTGAGTTACAAGCACCGAAAATTGAAAAAATATACATTTTCAGAAGATCAGTTTAAAATGGAAAGATTTTTTGAAAAATAAAATTATTACCAATAATTTACCTACTCAAGAGTCTGCATAACCTATTGTTATGTATAATAATAATCCATAAGACATTCTAAACAAAAGTTATAATAAAAATAAAAATGAAAAAAAAATGCTTACAACCTCCCTTTGAACCAGAGACCAGAGTAGACCAGCTCAATAGCTGTTGCAAATGTACGCAACAGAACAATGAGAATCTTGCAAACTTTTGCTATAGGTGATTGATTCTTGCATAAAAACCTGTAAAGATGACGATGAGTACACTAAAAAATCACGAAATTCACTCTCAGAATATCGAGCTTAATGGCGGTCCGACGAAGGTATCAAGCGAGATTCCTATCTAAATTGAGACATATCTCTGTGTTTCTGTAGAGAAAGTGACGTAATAGAGAGGAATCTCCCTTGATACCTGCGTCGAACCGCCATTACCATCTTGCCGTTATAGCAGTAATGTAAGTTTATTACTGAATTTTAGACTTTCTTAGTGTGATTTTCGAGATTTTTGCTGGTCTTCATATAAGATTGGACTATTTATTTGCTTATGGCAAAAGTTTGCAAGAGCCCCATTGCTCGCAATCTAACATTGGGTTTAACCCTTTCATGCACGCATTTTGGAATTTGAGTTTTTTTTAGATTTATTTAGACCGTTCGAAAGAGGACACTTTTTTAAGAACTTTGATGGGTCACACAACTTTTTGAAAAATGTCCATTTAAATTCCATTGAATCATATGTTACATAAAATGGTACACATGTGTACCACTATCCAAGAAAGGGTTAACTTCGTGAATAATTTCATCCACGCTTCCACAGGAAGAAGAGAGGCTTTACAGTAAAAATCGAGACTGGAACTATTCGGCAACAAGGAACGTGGACGGAGGGTGACTGAATAGTTGATCAGGCATGGAATACCATAAAATTATTTGAGAACATCATAAACTACTGATGGGTTTGGACGATAGCGAATAGCACTGTGTGATAGAAATTGCATGCGACGCGGCACATGGGGGAGGTCTAATGAATCAAAAAGTGAACTGGATAAGTAGGTAAAACTATGTCGCCGTCATTCGAATGAACGAATCTAGAGCTGAAATGCTTACTCTTACTCAAAGGAAAACGAATTGAACTTCACAGGGTGTTCCTCAGACAAAATAATCTAAAAAATAAAAAAAAATAAAATAAGGCCCGGATGTAACACTGTTTGCAATTTTTTTCTAAACATAGATAAAGAGTCGGACTTTGCGTATAAACCAGCGAGAAAAATGACGGTGCCATAAAAATTTCCGAAATCCACTCGTGAACTCAAAGCTTATAAAAGTAAAGCGATAGTGGAGTAGGTCTGTGCGTTGTTCCATGCATCGATTGAAGTTTCAATGTTTTCCTGCTATCGAATGGATTCGATGCTCAGGTTGATGTCGATGCATCGAAACTCGTTATTTATCGATAATTCGACGAAATACAGACCGAAAAGTCATTTTTTCCTCTTGAACCATCTCATGAGCATAAAAAAGTCTCATGATTTTCAAGGTTTCTCATTTTCGACTTGTTAACATTTGTTTCGATGCATCAATAAAATGTCGATGTTTTTTGGACATTAAAAACTTCGATGAAGACAACTAGACATCGCACAGGCCTTCAGTTTGGCGGATTATTTAATGACATTCAACAATCTTTCGGTGATTCAACCGATGAAAGCAAATAAGAACGCTCAATAGGTTATTACTATGAGGCTATCATTAATCTCAACTGATGAATGTACATTATTTTCTTCAACCGGTTCTTCAACGATCCTGAATGCCATTGAAGGATGGCTCATCACGTGACTTCAGCCCTTATTATCTCTTCCCTATAGGTCATTCATAGTTGAATATTTACTTTGTGAGTTTTGTGATGAACGTTGTATGTAAAACAATATTAAAACAATTACAAACTAAATTGCCAAAAAAACATCATAGACAAAATAAAGATTAAAATGGGAACTACCTCCAGTTTTTCCAAACGTTAACTATTGATTGAGGCTCTGTCTGCGTTGTTGTTGGTCTGTTTTGTTTATGTAACCGATGTTGCGGTATTTTGTTAATCAGTCCCTCTTCCATCTTTGTGGAGTGTGCTCCTTGTTCTGAGTATTTTGTTTTTTTGTATTTTATTTTTCCGATTGATAATGGTGCTGTGAGTGCACCGAAACGTCTCGGAAGTTCTCTTATTTATTGTTGGCCTAGTTCCCATTTTAATCTTTATTTTGTATATGTTGTATGTAAAGTATACTGCGTAAGAAAAACCAACGAGTCCTTGTTTTTCTCTCCCCTCTGCGCGCAGCGGCGAGGCATGAAATTTGACAACAATGTATTTTCTCCATTTAAATTCACAAAAAAAGTCGAACGCTTCAGTCATCGGCGATGACCAGGCATTTCGACCTTTCTAATGTGTTTAAAAGGAAAAATAAACGTTGCCAAATCGCACGCCTCGCCACTGTCTACGTGACTTTATCAGAGCTGCCGTTTTGTGTGTCTTCATGGCATTTTTCAATTCACCGATGATTCTTCCGGAACATCCGAAATATATAAAAGTACTCGCATATGTTTCTTTCCTCAACAGATTTATTTTATTTATTTATTCATTTTTTTACAATTTAGTAAGTAGCTGATACATTGAGGCAGGTATGTGCACATTTCTGAAAAATTTTACTTTTTATAAAAACATTAAAAACAATGACACAAATTATACCGTATCTATGCTGAGAGAGTTGCTGAGATCAGTGGCGTCGCCTGCCATCTGGCAACAATGCAACTGCTCCATTTAAACTCATTAATTATTGAATTTTCCTTGTGCACTGTGAACCCCCTGAATTCGATATTTTACATGAGTTTAAATGGATAGAATACATTGTTGCCGAATTGCACGTGACGCCACTGGCTGAGATTTCGAGGGTGGTAGGCACAAATCCTTTTCTTCTAGGAATATTACTTGATTTATGTGTTGTAGAACGTGACATTTGAAGTCTTGAGTCATGAGACCAACGCATAGATAAAATTTTGGCTGTTATTTTTTTTTCTTCCTAAGTGTAAGTCTCAGTCAGAGACAAAGACTCACTCAACCGCACCGGTTTAGAAAATATTAAAGATCAGTGTATTTTAAAGCACTTTAGTCATACGCTTAATTGATTGGTGTAGTCTTTTGGTCAACCGCTGCGGAGGATTCATCGGTGAATTGAAAAGTCCCATTATTAACCCTTAAGCGACCAAGCGCCCAGTATAGGAACAATTAATTCTAAACTCTATTGCTCAATTGAATCAGTCGCGTAGCGTGCCATTTGGCAACGTTGTATTGTGTCCATTTAAACTCATGCATAAGGTCGAATGCGAAGGTGTTCACCGAACACCCAATAGTTCGATCTTTTGAATGGATTTAAATGGACACATTACATCGTTGCCAAATTGCACGCTACGCCACTGAATTGAATATTAACTTATGAGAATACCATCTAGTCTCTGAAAGCATGTAGAATATGTAGTAAGTATCAGATTTCATGTGCAGAGTGCGCCCCAAAAAAAAAAAAAAAAAAAAAAAAAAAAAAAAAAAAAAAAAAAATGGCGCGATTAAAATATTCACAAAGTGACAGCTGTTGGCTACAATGTATATATTTCTCTGTATCTGGTGAATGAATCGAAGAGCGAAGATTTTTACTGAACACCCTGTAAGGCGTGATTATCGCGGACGGAGGAGACAGTCTATCGATCAGGTGTCGTGTCGCGTGCCTTGGCTTACAGCTACGCTGACTGGCGGATGGCGGTACCAGGTGACCCCCAATGGACCCTGGCCTGCCTTGTCTGTCCACCCCGTGCCTGCCCATGCCGTGAGCTCGTTTTTGTACAAAGCACCAGCCGGTACTCGCCCCCTCCCCCAACCCCCCGAAGCCACAAAGCCCTGCACCCTGCCCGGCTTCGGTCAGGAATACACTTGTGTCCACTAATCTAAAAGTTTTCTATCGATTTCCCTGCCACCAAAGTATATGAACACGCTCCGAAACCTACCTTCTTTTCACCCGATTCTTTCCTCGACTTACAAGACTCATTTTTTTTTTTGTCAGTAGTTTTTCTTCGTCGATTTGTTTATATCATGGACAAAATTACTCATGCTAAAGCATATTATATTTCCTTATAAAAGGGTCGTACTTGTTTTAACCTTCTACCTTCATTTACCCGAGCGGATTCTCGCACACTAACAATGGGTGGATCCTGGAATTTTTCTTTGACTATTTAAACACATGTAATAGAAAAGGATAGCAGAAGTAGTCGTCATGTGACTTAAGCCTCTATCTCCACCTTTTTCTAAAACATGTGTTCAAATGGGAGGAGAGAGAGAGAGAGAGAGAGAGAGAGAGAGAGAGAGAGAGAGAGAGAGAGAGAGAGAGAGAGAGAGAGAGAGAGAGAGATAGAGAGATAGAGAGAGAGAGAGAAAGAGAAACGAAACCCTGTATCCCTTATGCTCTCAACCAATAGATGTCCTGGGGCTCGTTAACAACCAGCTTCTTCTGATAATTTTGGACCAAATGTCATGGCTAATTTGGGCTAATTTTACTCAAAAACCAATTTCGAAAGTTTTTAGCACGTATCATGTACAAAAAAAAAAAAAAAAAAAAAAAAAAAAAAAAAAAATCTGGTATTTCCATTTTTTCATGTTTTTAGTTCTCAGATTGTATTCTTAGGGGAAAACACGTATACTTACATCTCAAATAACTCTGGGGATTAATGGGCTAAGACCTGTTATTTATAAATTAACCTCCGAACCTTCATTCGATGATTAAGGTATTGCAATATTTTATGATACCGATACCCTGGTAAAAATGACGACTATACGACTATTCCAAAAACGACTATAAACATAGTTGCCGACTATAATCTATAGTTGGCCAACTATAAATCCATAGTTGGCCAACTATGTTTATAGTCGTTTTTGGAACGGTTATAGTCGTCATTTTTACCAGGGTAGTATTAAACATGATTAATATATTGCTAAAATGTTATTTTTTTTTTTCTTGTGTAGGTATTATTATTTATTCAGGAAAAATGAGTTACCTCCTGCTCCCATTGATGGAATCAGTAGATTAACGAAGGGGGGAAATCCCCGTTCATCGTCAAATACTGCGATTCAAAGTTGCTTTTTCAAGGTATATGTAGCTGACGATATACCCTCGACCAGTCCCAAGCTTTAAAGTTTATACATACTTATACTTAGCAAGCGAGCGGATCATTCGATATGATGTATGTTTTGCTAGTTGCTTATACGTATAGAGTCTCGCGGCTCGCCTACTACTGCAAACCTCAGGTCCATTTTAAGATGGCATCACTTTTAACCACCAGCCCCCCCTCCCACACATACGTAAAAAAACATTAAAATACACCGCCAACACGAGTTACTCAAATTGCTGATAGATGCCGTAAAAAAATTGTCAACTTTCTACATAGGTTAGTTAAAGTTAATCACGAAACTTAATCATCATACAATTAGTTTCAGTATAACTTGCGTTAAACTAAAAGTGATGCTTGTAGAAGCTATTGAGACACTCTTCGGAAAAGAGACTTAAAAAACCTCTGCTGCGCTCTTTATTAGAAAACTTAATGCTTATTGAATGGTGATTCCTACTGAAGAGAACACCTGATGTTTCACGAGTCTCCCTTCCGGAGACCATTTCAAATGACACTGCCACCTTGCAGGACACGAAGGCGCTTTCGAGTCCAAGATATATTTATCCCCCGCAATCGACCGAGCCGGGTTGTAGCGAAAACGAAAACACGAGCGATTTTCATCCAAAGATAAAGAGCAGAACAAAATACTGCCGGCTATGAAACGCTGTTGCCAAGCAGTGCATCAAATGGGTATTTTACACACTTTGCCGGATAGATAGCACAAAGTCTCATGGATTTTAGCTAAATAAATAAAACCGATGAACTTATCGTGCATAGAGTGCAATCCAAAGACTTTCCTTGAGATATCCTTGGCTTGAGTAAATTTTCCTTGAGTTCGGTTGACTGAGAAAAATTGCAATTCAGGTGCTTTCCGCAAACCGGTCATTTCTGAGAAATCTTGAGTTTTTTTCAACTTTGAAATAATTATTAGCTCCTTGAGTGTAATATTGTGCGTTTTCGGAGCGTCTCTGAGTAACAAATTTGTGTCTCTATCTCACTTGAAAATCCCTCAAAACTATCTCGAGAATCTCAAAACGTTTTGGTTTGAGGTGTATTTCTACATTACAAATTGAATCTGGAGGACGGTTCAAGTCCAAATCAAGTCAAGAAAGTCAAGTTAAGTCTCTAAATTTCACAGCCTAAAACCTTCAAAATTCTCTCATAAGACGTACAATCTTAAATCCGTATAAACATTTGGTGCGATCCAACAGAATTTGCTATTCAGCTAATCTACATATATAAGCTGAAGCACATCCGAAGGAGGGTTTTTTTTTTTTTGCTGGATCCCCCCCCCCTCCCCCAACCCGAAGTGAAGTCCTCAGTCAAGTGAGGCCAAAATTTACTCTCTATCCCTACACTGAAAGAAAAATTAGGCAATTTAACAGTCTATTTGTTAAAAATGGTGAGTACAGTCGCATTTGTTGATTAAACTAACTATACTGTCGATTTAACGATCCGATTTGTTAAATCAACAATCTTGATTGTTGATTTAACAAATCGGGTTGTTAATTTACCCTTTTGAACTGTTGATTTACCTTTTTGGATTTCTGATTTACCTTTATGGATTGTTGAGTTAACAAATCGGATTGTAAAATCATCAATATGGTTAGTTAAACCAACAAATGCGTTTTTACTCGCCATTTTTAAGAAATAGACTGATAAATTCCCTAAAGTTTTTTCCAGTGTAGTTATAAGGCAGTTGTCGCCATAAATTCTTAAATTCACCCACTCCCTAAAGAGAATGTTGGCTACGCTACTGAGTCCATACATTGGCGGATCCAGAAATCTGTATTGCTCTCTTTTCCCATAAGTACTGGTGTGTTAGGAAATGACAAATTAGGGGCATTCACATGATTTTTCACCCCCCCCTCCCGTTCCTATTTTTTTCTAACACATGCATTCAAATAGCCATCAGAGAGAGAGAAGGGCAAATTTCTGGATCCACCATTGAATCTATACATGTAAAATCCAGTTAGCATCCAATTGGCAGCAATGCAAACGCAATCCAGAAGCAGTGTTGCCAGATGTTGGGTTTAATGCCGTATATTTTCCATAAAACTCAATGTAAAAAAGATGACTTTTAACCTTAAATCTACCAACAATGTCCAGAAGAGGGAAATATACAAATGTGATTATTGGTCAGCGTGCTCGTGCTTTTGAGTGCTGCACACGAAATACCTATACCCCAGCGGTAAGTGCTGGTGTTGCCATTTTGTCGGATAATTATCCGATCTGTACCATTAGACTTAATGTAAAAGTTGGTAATTTATTTGTAAATCTGGCAACATTGGTAAGTGCAGCAAGCAACCGGTTCGAAATAAGACCATTCAATAAAAATGATTTTGATGCGGGCTCGCTTTTGGCTCCATGCCCGTCTCGCACGCGAACCAATAACGTGTAACTGCGCCCGCCTCTTATAACTATACATTGTTATTGTGTCAAATAAATCAATGGCCCATCACCACCTTCAGGTGAAATCGTTTTGCAAATTTCTGGAAACAAAAAGAAGAAGAAAAAAGGTTACAGGCTTGTAACAATTCACGGCTATTATACACAAATTTAGCGGCTTGAGAGGTTTCTTAAAACATTTAAGCTTCTTGGCGATCTACTTCGTAATAAAGCCAAAGGCGAATCCTGGAATTTTTCTTCTCTCTCTCTCCCACCCCTCTCTCTCTATGTATGTTTATGTCTCTCTCTCCCTCTCCTACTCTCTGAGTCTGTCTCTGTATGTCTCTGTCTCTGTCTGTCTCTGTCTGTCTCTGTCTGTCTGTCTGTCTGTCTCTCTCTCTCTCTCTCTCTCTCTCTCTCGTCTCTCTCTCTCTCTCTCTCTCTCTCTCTCTCTCTCTCTCTCTCTCTCTCTCTCTCTCTCTCTCTCTCTCTCTCTCTCTCTCTCTCTCTCTCTCTCTCTCTCTCTCTCTCTCTCTCTGTGAGTCTGTCTCTGTCTCTCTCTCAAAGGCGAATTATCTCTCTCTCTCTCTCTCTCTCTCTCTCTCTCTCTCTCTCTCCTCTCTCTCTCTCTCTCTCTCTCTCTCTCTCTCTCTCTCACACACACACACACACTTTCTTCGTCGATTTGAACGCTTATGTACGAAAAGGATAGAGATGGAAGCGATATAGTCACGTGATGTACCCCCTTTTTATCCTTCTCTAACGGCTTCGTTCAAATGAGCAAAGGAAAGAGAAGGAAAATTCATTATATTGATCCGTCTCTGAATAAAACGCGCGCTTAGGTCAAACTTGTTACACAGAGCTTAAGGGCGATCAGATTATCAGTAAGAACATCACGTCTCCAGACGCCGCGGCTCGTCATAACGAGAGGACTTACACACTCACTCGGCTTCTGAATATCAATATGAGCGTATATTTTATGATTTATGGATATGTTGTAGGTACTGAGGCAAGAGGTACTTGCAAAGCGCAGTAAGTACATGCGTGGTGCCTGGATTTGGTACGCACCATGGGTGGTGTACTTACATCAGTGGCGGCTCGTGCGATTTGGCAACAATGTTTTACTCCGTTTGAATCTATGTACAGCAATCGATTATCGGTGGAGCGTTTACTATCATGCCGATTGCTTCAGGCAAATTCTCCCCCCCCCCCAAAAAAAAAAAAAAAAAAAAAAAAAATCTGTCCCTGCAGAATCGATTATTTTAGATAAAGGTTTGACTGGGAGAAAACCATATTGTTTCCAAATTGCAGGTAAATGCATGGTACCTGGATTTAGTTCACACCGCGGGTGGTGTTCTTACATCGCAGTGGCAGCTGGTGATATTCGGCAACAATGCATGTACTCCACGTTTGAATACATTGACAGCAATCGTTTGTCGGTGAAGCGCTGCTTTACTATCATATAGATTGTTTCCATCTAATTTCCAAAAAAGAAAGAAAAAAAAACTAATAATAATTGCCCCCTTTCAGAATCGATTATTTTAGAGATAGGTTTGACTGAAATGATATCCTGAAATAATCGCTAAACCTCCAAAAAATTTGTTCAGAGCTGTTTTTCGTTGGTAGGGTGAAAAAAAAAAAAAAAAACATAACAATGACTTGCGAATCATTTAAACATCGAATTGATTGTGAATGACAAAAGAGGAATAGTGTTTTTATGAGTCAATAATTGAGTGTCAAATTTAGCAACCCTCTCCCCCTCTTTTTCCCTACCTTGCCCTAATGCCACAACCTTGACCTTCTCTTTCCCTCTAATCATAAATTTTATGACGATGAAGATCATTTCAATGCAGCACCATACGGAATACTCAATCAAACAGTGATGCCACGATTCAGGAAATTTTTTAGTAAAGTTCAACAGCAAGCCTAAATAACGCAACTATTTTTTTTTTTTTTTTTTTTTTTTTTTTTCATGATCTTGACAATGGGGTTGTTGCAAATTTTTGCTATGAGCGATTTAATAGTCAATTCTGGTGTAAAACCCTCGAAAAATAACTATGGCAGCACTAAAGACTTCCGAAATCCACTCCTAAACTCAATGAACGTTTTTAATGCGCGAGCGTATAATGGTGGCTGAGGGCAGTAACATAATGGGAGATTCCTATCTTAATTTCGTCACTCTTTCTATGCTGACAAGGATGATTCACAGAGTAATTAGTCATCAGAGTGATGATCCGCATCCGATGAATGGTACTGTGACACCTAGTGACACTGGTGTCACATGAAAGTCGTCTCTTATTCGTTACTTCTTGATGGAATTACAGTATTATTAGATGGGAATCTCCCATTATTACTGTCCTCAGCCCGCCCACGTAAATAAAAGCGTTTATTGAGTTTAGGAGTGGATTTCGGAAGTTTTTAATGCTGCTAATCGTTATAGTAAGAGGTTTTTACACCAGAATCGACTGTTAAATAGCTTATAGCAAAGTGTGCAATAGCACCATTGACGGAATTTTTCAATTTGACCAACTTTTAAAGAGACTGATTGGAACTTTAAAGGGGGGCCGGGTTAAAAATTTAACGTAAAAATATTACCATTTTGTTTATTTCAAGATTGCACAGTTTCAGTTCAGTGTATGACTGGAATGTGCGAAAACTCTCGGGTCTGAAATCTTTTCTCAACCGGTGGAGTCGTCCGATGACTTTAAAAAAACTTGCGGCCATATTTTAATTAATTAACGGCGTTTCCACCGATTGAGAAAAGATTGCGGATCAGAGTATTTTCGTGTAGAACAGTCATACACTGAACAGAACTGCTTAATCTTTTCTCAACCGGTGGAATCTTAGGTGAACTGAATAATGTCATTAATTATACGCCAAAAGGCAGCTCTGAAACAAATATCAGCTAAAATCGAGGTACGTGAAATCTTTGAGCTTATCATTCACTCACTATTTTCTCCAAAATCAGTGCGGCGGCTCGTGCAATGTGGCAACCATATTTTTCTTCCATTTGATTCTATGTAAAACAATCGATCCGATAGTGGAGCAGCGCTTCATCAACAATCGATTGTTAAGCATACATTTAAATGAAGGAGGAGCATTGTTGCCAAACTGCACGAGCCGCCGCGCCACTATGTCCAAAATTGGCGCTCACTCAATTTTTTATGAGATTATGTGCGATATTGCAAAGATCTTCGTGAGTTTTCAAATATTCAAGAACTGGCAACGCAGCCGTTCCAATTAAATTGGAGCGTATAGTGGGTATTGAAGGAGAAGGGGGGGACAAATTCGAAGAAGAAGTAAAATTTTAACTATTAAAATCCAATCAAAACTAGTTATCTAGAGTGGAGGTACAAGCAATAAAAAAAGTAAAAAAGAAGTGGCCGAAATTCATCGAGCAAGTTTACAGACGATGTGACGACGGCTGGAAAAAAAAGACATCTTTCAAGCAAACGTATATAGTTGGTATTCGCCATAAAATAATTTTTGACGCGATCTCATCAATTTCAAATCTGGTTATAGTAAAAATATAAAACGCCACACTAGGGGAAAAAAAAAAAAACAAAAAAAAACACTTTAACTGCGCTCTTTACAAGATCGATTCACAACGACCTGCGTCGCCGCGCTTCGGTGTGATACCCCCGCCCCCTCATCACATACCTCTCCTTGTTTCCTTGGTATGGTCGCTATAAGCAATACTTAACCGGCAAATCGGACGGTGAGGGGCAAGAGCTTGAGCTTGAGTCCTTGACAGTAGCGCAACGAGAGTTTCTTCATCTCTCTCTTTTCTCCATTAAAAAACGCATGTTAGACAAGGATGGGCAACGGGATGAAACCCCCTCTTTCTGTCCTTTTACTACTTATACAATCAAATAGGAAATGAGAGAGATGGGAGAGATCCTGGTTGCGCCAGTGGTCCTAGAAATGGTAAAAATCCGTGAAATGGGTTCTTTGGTTTGGTTGATAGTAATTTGACCGGATTATGAATCTCACAAATAATGCTGCCTTGGTACAGTACCGACTTATCTACACAAAACACGACTTACTGTCTAACCAAATCCGAAATGAGTTGAGTACTTTTGCTACAAAAATATAAAACCTTGCTATTCACCTAAAATTCAGCAAAAATAACAATACTTACAATGAAAACGTTCAAAAACCATCCATTAACTCAGCAAATCACTTCAATTTATTTCAAACAGCCCGCCCTACAAGAGACACTATTTGCACGGGCATGCTACTACATGACGGAACCATCATAAATATGTCAATGACATCGTAAGCATACAACATGATGGCATTTCCTTCTAAATACAGGAAGTATTGGCTGCGTATTTCCTGCCTGGTTTTTTCTAGCTTATCAAAGATTACAAACTTAATACAAGAAATGTACGCATCTAAAGGAAACATCAAAACGTTTGTAAGTTATGTTGATGTTTACATATATAAATGCGATGGCTCCGTCTACGTAGTTGTATGTCGGTGATAATATAGTGTCTAATTTAGCGCGGGTTGTTTGAAATGGAAGTGTTTTCCTAAGTTAATGTGTGAATTTTAAAAGATTTTAATAGACACATCGTTATTTTTGCCGAATTTTATGTTCGAATCAATGAGCCATATTTCTGTATTAAAGTGCGCTACAGACCCATTGAACTTGTTTTAAATAGCTGTTTTAAAATTGCATTGCTCTCGAAAGCTTAGCTTCATCATAAATTATGACTGCATTTATTTACTTTATTTTGGAATATTCTTTCAAAGTATTTTCGGATTCAGTGTGATGCGTATAAAAGAATTCAAAAAGTTTGCTGACTCAATTTTGCTGAACGTGTTACTTGACCCTTTTATGTGAAACTATTTCGATAAATGGGTTATCGAGCAGCTCGTCCAATTGCCCGTGTTGGCCAATTTTAAAACGGTCAAAAATTAGGCGGCCCAAAAAAATTGTGCACAACTTTTATTCCAAAAATCAAAACAGTCCTTTTTTTCAAAAAAAGGTCTTGAGTTATGTTGTGAACTCTGTCTTTTTAGGATATAAGACCATAGTGCGGCGCGCTGCGTTCGCCTCGCGGTATGATGACAAAAATGTGAGAATGGCAGTTCGCCGCGTAGTCGGTAGAGCGCAGCATTTTCCACGATGAGTTCAAACGAACCTCGATCTCGTGGGGGGAACTCCGAACTCGCGCTCGCGCTGTGACGAGTGGGGAGAATCCCATGGACTCACAAAATATGACAGCGTGGCGCTCAGCTCAAATAGATAGAACTCAATAAATACCATGGGTTTGAACTGGATAATCAGTAACAAAGGTATTTTTATTTTTTAGAAAAAAATCAGCTACATAAATTTTAGGGCTGATGATTTGTTTGGCTTTCAAGCTCGTAGAAAGTCCTACTTTTAAAAACTTATATTTCAACGAAAAATTTTATACCGGCTGGCAGATCCTTAAAAGCGATAGATTTCGAATAGACTGGTTTAGAATGGAAAGCAGTGATTGGTGGAGGCGAGTCACTGTGTTGTCAGTAGTGGCTCGTGCAATGTGGCAACAATGGATTTTCTCCATTTAAAACTGTGTAAAATAATCAATTCTTTTTTGAGGTGCTGTGCCTCACCTAGAATTGATCTTTTTTTTCAAACATTTTAATGACAAAGGAGTACAGTTGCCAGATTGCACGAGCGCCACCGCCGCGCGCCGTCGGTTGTTGTCAAATTTATATTCATTTGAAACCTATTACATTGACTGTCAATACTTAATCCAACAGCCACTGTAATACATTCTGAAGTTTGAATAATCTTGACAATCATTTCATTTGCCACCATCATTCATTAATCACAGTTTCCCGTTTTCTATTCGAACGCAGTGTACTTTCAAAATTTCTCAATTACAAGGATAGGTCTGCGAGTATTATTACAAGAATCTTTAGATTATTCAATGTTTGCGCGTGCAATCTGGCAACGTTACACTTTGTTCATTTAAACCACCTAAAAATATTGAGAGAGAAAAAAAATCGAAATGTGTCGGAGTGCACTGTGCACACTCATATTTTGATATTTGTTTTGGGTTTAAATGAGCCATGTACAACGTTGCCAAGTTGCACACGACGCCACACATTTGGACTTCATTTGGTCCTCTTGCTCTTTCAGTTATTTTTAAATGTTCTCGCTTGAAAGTAAGGAACATACGATATTTGTGGAAAAATTCAAATTCAACCTTAAATTTTGAGAAATTAATTTCAAAATCTTTCTATAATTTCACCGAAATAAATTGATTTTCTGGAGCGTTATTTCAACAATTTCAAAAGGCTGGAAGGCCAAGAAGGTAACAATATTTTGTTTTGTTTTTCAGTCCTTTATTTATAAAGCAAGAACAAAAATCTGTGCAGCAAACAAAGCCCCTCTTTGAAACCTATAGCAGCCTCAAAAGTGCATAATTTTCCCAAATCTCCCCCAATACCAAGATCTCCTTTTTAAATTTCGATAGCTTTCGACAGACCAGACCCCTCGAGCGTCTCCTTCCAAATGGCACAACTATCAATACAATTTCTTAATGTACCTATTTATTTAAACACAAAATTTCACGAATCTTTCCCAAGTTTCATCTTAATTTCCACATCAGAATTAATTTATTGATTTGCTATTTTGTTATATCTCCCCGAACAATTTTAATTTTTAAAAACCATTAAGAACTGGAAAATATCAGGATATTTGAGGGGATTGGTGTGTTGCAGGCTCTATTGGGAGAGGTCTCGTTCTGATGTAGGGCGTTGTTCTAGATAACTCAGACTGCTGCTCTGTTTTATGAATTTCGGGATTTGTCTAAAACATATATATTTACAAAAAATTTGCTCATCACCTGTTTCCATAAAATTCATTCTTAAGTTTTTATAATCTAATCTATCAATCCATCACTTTTCGAAAATCCTCAATTGCTCATCTATATTTTAGAGCCTCGTTCGTTCAAAATATTTTAACTTTTAATACTAACGGCTAATGAAATGGATACATTTGTGGTTCGACTATGGTTATTTAAAAAAAAACAAAACAAAACAAAAAATCTACAACCCTTTCAAAGATCAAGTATTTTTCTTCACTGGTTATTGAAAGCACAACCCATTAAAAAAAAAATAATGACCGAATTCTGCTAAATGTGCGAGAAGTTTTAGTATTGAACATTATATGGAAAAAAGAAGAAAACACAGACTCGTAAACAAAGTTTGTTCAGAAAAGGAAAAGTGGGTGAGGGTGGGAGAGGGGCAAAAATGGAGAGTGAGGGAGAGGGGGTAAAAAAGCAGCAAGAGAGAGAGAGAGAGAGAGAGAGAGAGAGAATGAGTGGGGGAGGTAGGGGGAGGGAGAGAGTGAAAGGAGGCACGGACATTTAACTGGAATGAAATATACCGGTGTGCACTCTGCAGTGCTACGACCACGAGACGACACGACGGCGACGGAACTAGAGTTATTACACCGATTGGAACGCCTTCATTTAGGCAAGTATGCAATTTCAAGATGATACATGTGTTTGGATGAGTCTACTCTTCAAATAGAAGGAGATATTTACTTCTCTACCGCGTTTCTAGTTATTTACTGTGTCTGAGCTACGATTAACGATTTCAACGATCGTTGTTTCTTGTTACTTTCCTTGTTCTCCTTTCTTTTTATTATTTGTTTTTATTTTTATTTTTTTCGAGGGGGTTTTTCTTCCTTGCTTACTTTTTCTCTGGTAGTAATATTGTCCAACTCAAATCGCGCGTAATTGATTCATGGTGCACAGATATAACATCAAACTACAACAACTAAGAGAGAGATCTGTTGAAAATCACTTTCGTTCAATCTGTAGTCAAAGCATTTTATGGAAATTATTACAGCCGTTTCTTACTTATGAGGAGTCGTACGGAAGAACGACAAATGTCACAAAAAACCGTTTTTGTTTTTAAGAAAAAGTTACGATATACTAGCCCCATTGTTGCAAAATTCTTAACACATATTTTTCTGACGACAACCTTAAATTCTATTAATTCTAATGGCTGGTATTTTCTTTCTTCGGTTTTCTTTAGAAAACCTATGAATTAAGGAAACGTAAAAATGAATAATCTGTTTTCTTGAACAATCTCCAGGTCAACAGATTTACTTAGAACAAATTGTTCTTGAAAGAAGTTAAATATTTTTGCATCCTATTTTTCAAATTTTTTTCCGAAAAATAAAAAGTCCTCTCAAGAGTCAACTATATTTGTTGCACATTCAAGAAGCAAGGTAACAGTGTCCATAACATTCCATCTTATATTTTTAAATTTTTAATTTATAAAAGCGAACATCTTGATTCATGACATCATGATTTTAAAGAAGAACAATGCCAAATTTTGAAGGTTGACTTTGTAAAATATTTGATCATTTAAAATGCATCACTTTAAATTTTAATCATAGGTTTGTAGTTTATAAGATTCATGAACCATGCGATATTTTTCTACAAGTATAATATTATTGGCGGCTTACAATTAAAACCATAAAACGACATTGGTATTTAACACCCCCTCTTAAAGTATATTTTTAATTTTCTCGGAAGATCAAGTTAATGTTACATCATTCCATATGACATAATATCCTCTTGACGTCATTTGGGAGCTGGCCTAAAAATATTACAGTTCAGCTCGGAATGAGCGTATAGCGTAAGTAGTGTTTAGCATGTACTGAACTGAACCGTGTAATGTTTTTGTCAACCGGAGGAATCATCAGTGAGTTAAAAAATGTCAATAAATAAACTCAAAACAGCAGCTTTGATATGAGCGTGGAAAATATTAAACCAGCAGGCCGATCATTTACTTCAGCGATAAACCGATCGTTAAGATTGTCCATGAGTGATTCTATTGGTCGAAAATTGTAAAACTTGGCCGTTGTTATGGTAACCATCGATAAAGTGTCTGCTACTCAAAGGTTACTCATGAATAGCCTTTAACTAACGAGACTCTCAGCGATGATTACCATAACGGCCAAGTTTTACAATTTTCGACCAATCACTCATAGACAATCTTAACGATCGGTCTAACGATGAAGTAAATGATCGGCTCGCAGATATTTTTGCGATCGATAGATACGATACAACGAAGAAGCTAAACCTGCGCATGAAAAATGTTTGCCCTAGAGATCATTTTTTCAGAGAAAATGACAATTGATCGCGATTAAATCAGGTGTGGACTCTACGCTGGTAAGCCATCAATTTACACATATACCGAAAGGTACTTCAATCGCCTTACACGTTACTGGGACGGCAATTTCAACTATGGGCTGTCCGAATGTTTGCGTCGTTTATAATTGAAGGCTCTAGATGAATAGTTACATTAAGAGATCCTATTGTGGATCGCGTGGCAATGATTTCGACGTGGCTCTACCCTCCTCAGTTGTTCTCTCGACTAGGATTATTTAGCGTCGCCGCGCAGTGAGAAAAAAAAGCAAAAAAATCGGACAAGAATAGTTTTCGATTATCGCCTCTCAGGAATATTCTAACCCCAGACAAGTTTTTTATTCGAGTTTACCAATTCCGGGTCTTTTAGACCCACATTTAAAATACATGTGTTTAACGCATTTATGATCAATTTTTAATGTTTTTTTTTTTTTTTGTGTAAAACAGGATATAATTGCTTTGTTAGCACATAGTAACCCACCAAATATAGTGAGTAACCCACCATCTATAGTACCTCACCCCAGAGGCGGCTCGTGCAATCTGGCAACAGTGCTCTTTTGCTGTTTAAACCTACGTAAAAATATCGATCCTAGGTGAGCGCCTCACCAAACAATCGATTATTTTACACAGTTTTAAATGGAGGAAATCCATTGTTGCCACATTGCACGAGCCGCCACTGCCTCACCCTAGATATAGCCGGAGGTCTATACCGTTTGTCGCCCGTTTTCGTCGTTTATAGATCGACATTTGACATTCGATATCTCGAATGCGAAAAAAGATATCAACCTCCGGTTTACACCAAAATGCTCAGTTTTTATGCTCTTTCTATCGATGTATCATTTAATAGGGATCATCCCCCGGAATTTTTTAGATAACCCCCCCGGAGCGCGGAGGGGTGAAAACGTTAAAAAAAATTGGAGTTGGTCTAAAACCAAATTTTGACGAAATTTGTGTCACAGCCGTATTTTTTTCTGAGAAGCACTTGATTTTTTGAGTACTTTAGACTAGCCAGTTATTTAAATTCCAACTTTTCAAATATGAATAATGTTTTTTTGGAAATGGGGGAATGAATTTTTGAAAATCGACTTCCACCCTCGATATCTCGAAATTGAAAAACGGTATTGACAGTTGGTTTACGCCAAAATGCTCAGCTTTGTATGCCCTTTCTGATGATGTGTCACAGGTTAGGGGTTGCTGTTTGAACATTGTGAGTTGTAGGACCTAAACAGGGGAAACAAGGGGCGGGTCTAAAAGACCCGGTATTAAAAAAATTTACTGTGACTTGGAATTTCATTTATTTATTTATTTTTTTTTTTTTTTTGATATTGCCAAAATTGGATTCTTTTAGATATTTCTAGAGCTATTTGTGAAGCACAAGTCATTAGGGTCAACAGAAAAAAAGAGCACAACTTTTTAGGAAGCTTTGGGTCTCTAAATGACCCATGTTGGGCAGACTGTAGGGGTAATGTCAGTATTTTTTTTTTTTTTTTTTTTTTTTTTTGCAGGACAGCTACGAAAACTGACACATATTTGACGTAATTAACTGAACTTAAAATTGTTTTTCATCGAATTCAACTTTCGCTCTTCATAATCTTTATTTTTTATCATGAAGTGATGTCCGGTAAATTCCACCTGTCCATCCACAGTGCGCTGTATATATCTGGGATCTAAACAAATAAGTGGCCAAAAGTAAGAGGAAAGAAGTCACCAAAAATCATAATATTTGACCTTTTTAAGCTTAATTTAAAACTTTCTAGAGCCATTTCTGGGTTCAAATTACTTGTTTATAAAGTGCCACTCTCTGTGATTAGAATCAGTGGCGGCTCGTGCTATCTGACAACTATGTTTTTTGCCATTTAAACCTATGCAAAAGTATCGATATCCTGGCGGTGCAATTGCACATCGTGAAGATCATAATCCAAAGCCAGTCAGAAAACAATCGTTTTACCTAGGTTTAAATGAAGAGAATACATTGGTGCCACATAGCACGAGCTGCCACTGATTAGAATTGGTCTTGAAAGTTTATGAATGATAAATTGATGATACATTTACTTTCTATAATTTTTTGCCACTTTTTGACAATCTCAGATCATAGTGCGCCGGTAGGAGGAAAGGGGATTTTAGTAGGGCATCTACATTTTTCAACCTAATTTTGAAGAAATTATCATCTTCACGTACTCGTTTTAAAAGTAAATGAACTGAAATTAGCAGAAAGAAGAGAACATCTGGAGTTCGGTCCGATGGCACTCGTATCCCGATCAACTCTCCCGTGATGATTCCGTGGACTGATAGACCGCAACCAATCATTTTCGCGCTTCATCTACAGTCATCCACAGATAAAAATTCGCAAGCCAGTCAGCAAAATTCAACCAAGCGCAAGTTCAAATATACACACTCTCAATGGGGAAAGTTGCTGGGTGGAATTCTCTTTCTACATCAGGTCATTTGTTGCTAATCGAAAGAGAGAGAGAAGAGAGAGAGAGAGAGAGAGAGAGAGAGAGAGAGAGAGAGAGAGAGAGAGAGAGAGAGAGAGAGAGAGAGAGAGAGAGCGAGAGACATTCCATTTGATTTGAATTCATTTTGCCATGTCCTGGCCTTCATATAGACGTTTTTTCTTCCCTACAACGAGGCTATTTAAATAAACATAAAATTTAACACATTGACAGGCAGTAAACGAAAAAGAACAAATTTTATAATTGGAAAAATGATGGAGAGAAAAACTGCAAATGAATAAATAAATAAGTGAATAAGTAGATAAATAAGTAAACAGATGGATGTATAAATAAATAGATGGATTTACAAATGAATAATTACATGTGTTAATGAATAAGATATAGATAGATAGATAAGTAAATGATTGAAAATGACTGGAGAAGGGCAGTAAAATTGATAACGATACAGAATGAATAGAAGGAAAAATATATAAATAGGTTGAAAAAATAAAACAAAATAAATAAAAAAATAAATTAATAAAGAAAAAAAAAACAGACGTTGGTTTCTAAAAACAAATGTTTCAACAAATTAAGGAATAAATTAATCGAGGACTCTTTTTCAGTCCTACAGGGCAGTGACGGCTCGTGCAGTTTGGCAACAGTGTTTTTATCCCATTTAAATACATGGAAAACAATCGAAACTTGAGGAGGCTGCCAGCCTCCACTTGAATCGATTTTTTACCTAAGTTTAAGTGGGAAAAATGCATGGTTGCCAAATCTCACGGGCCGCTACTGCTACAGGGATGTTTCAGGAGGAAGGAAGGAGGGAGGGAGGGAGGGAGGGAGGGAGGGAGGGAGGGAGGGAGGGGGAGGGAGGGAGGGAGGGGGAAGGAAAAAGAGAGTAAAAGAGTAAGAGAGGAAAACATTTAGAGAGTGAGTGAGAAATAGAGAGAGGGAGTGAGAAACAGAGAGCGAAAGAGAGAGAGAGAGAGAGAGAGAGAGAGAGGAGAGAGAGAGGAGAGAAGAGGAGAGAGAGAGAGAGAGAGAGAGAGAAACAAAGAGAAAGAGGGAGAAAGCGCGAAAGAGAGCGAGAGAGAGCGAGAGCTAGAGAGAGAGAGAGAGAGAGAGAGAGAGAGAGAGAGAGAGAGAGAGAGAGAGAGAGAGAGAGAGAGAGAGAACTAACTTTATCCTTCTAGTCTGAATGACGTCCTTTCCCTTTTAAAGTTGAGGAATTTGTTCTTGAGGAAGGAGTAATTCGCTTCGGAAGTCACGCATGCTCCGTATGTATATGTACATTATAAGTTTCCGTAAACAAATAACGAGAGAAAATTCTGAGAACTTTCAAAAGGCTCAGCTGCAAGAGCTCTATTATAAGTCATGATTGATGACTTTGAATGACGTCTCATTTGAAATTTTACGAGGAAAACACTTAAATAGCTCCTCTCTGCCCTTTCTGCGATCTGTGTCCCTGAAGGGCACGCTTGGACGCAGGATTGACGAAGCAAGCACTATATTTACTGTGCTCTACACTTTGACGGATCCTGGATATTGTATCCTTCTCTCTCTCTCTGCTATGGCCATTTGAATGCATGTGTTAGAAAAGAATAGAAGAGGAGGTGAAAATCAAGTGACTGCCCCTAACCTATCATTTTCAAACAAATGCGTTCTAATGGAGGAAGGGAAAGAGGACTTTTTCCTGGATCCGGCAATGGAACTACAAACAACTATGTCCCACAAGTCCTTACCACGCCCAGTCAAAAAACCTGGAACCCGTTTCAATAAATAAAAAGTCTGCTCGTTAGTTGCAGGTAGACAAAATCGTGTCGTGATTGATATGAGAAATTTTGCAAACCACAAGAAAACGAGAAGAATCTTTGTTTATCGAAATGAGGTATACTTTTCAATTTGAGCGTCGTAAGAGCATCAGAGATATACTTTATGCTAGAACTGGCAATACAATATCAATGATGATATAGATTTGGAATATTCCCACAAATATGAAAAATATATTACTTATATACTTATATATATACTTGCGAGAAAAATTGTTTAAATCTTTCTTCGCTCTTATTTTTTATCTCTTTCAGCGTGTGTTCAAAAGCTTTTGCCAATAAGAACAATCATAAGAAAATAAAAGTAAAAGTAAAATATCAATTTGATTAATTTTCAAAAAAAATTTAAATTAATGGAATTGATTAATAATTTGCGAATCAAATAGTATAAGAATCGTGTTTTTCTCTTTTTCCTCACTTTTTATTCAGAATTTCTGTTTCTGAAAAAAATTTAAGAAAGTGTATATATATAAAAAAAAAAAAAAAAAAAAAAAATTGATAATTTTCAAAAATAAATTCAAGTTAATAGAATTAATAATTTGAACATCTGATGATATACGAACCATTTTTTATCTTTTTTTTCTCCTTCCGTTCAAAATTTCCGTTCATCAAAAAGCTAGTCAAGGCCGTTCATAAAATGTGTGACTAGAAACATCAATATTTTAATTTACCACAGGAGTGGCGTAAAAAGTATATTTGACTGAGAAAATATCACTGTCAGTATTTTAAGCGGGCCAATGGGCTGATAACATTTCCCAAAGTATCGCAAGCTCGCACGCTATGGATTTAAGTAAATTAAAATCTCTCAATTTCGATGCGCCAGTGTAATTAATTGAGGTTTTAAAAACTTGTGGGCGTGCCATGCATGATAATTTCCAACTTTTAATCAGCCCTTACGTGCTCTCAGCTTTTAATCACATTTCTCATAAATTGAGCCGCCCCGTTTTTCACCATCTATCAACGCTCGCTTATACTTCACCATCCACCATTTCCACCATTTCCACCATGATCAGCCTTCGTCAGTCAATTTCGTTGCAAGAAGTATGATCTGCCTGAAGCTATAATATGTTCATACATCCGTCCTCTGAGATGACAAATTAATTGAAACAATTATCGAAGATTGTGACTTGTCATCTTTCCCCGTTCCAAAAATTAGATCACCTGCCAGCCTCATACCTGATGAAGATTATTTCGAGTACCGAAATGTACACAATACCCTGCATCTACCGATCGATTGATCGATATACGCTTTAGATATAGGTGTCTAAAATTTGGAAATTCTTCTTTTGATTTTTTAAACTTTATGGGTATCTATGACAAGTCGAAATTCATCTAAAACTTCCATTCAATGGCGCATATAGCATACAATCTCAATAAGATGAATGGGACAGTTGCAAGGGTCAGAAACTTTGTGTTTTTCATAACGGGTGTATGATAGTAATTGATGAGCTGAGACCAATGGTGCCTTTGGTTTTTTCCTAAGAGCCCCGGTTTTGGAGATACGCACGTGTAAAGTTGTAAAAATAAAAAATCGTGTGCGTAGTGACGTCACAACGCGGAATTTTCGTTTAAAACAATGTATTAGCCGCCAAAATATATCATCTCCGGAACAATGTGACTTAATTAGAAACCAAAATCGTCATTATTCTCAACTCAACTAGTACTTTCATTTTCTTTATAAAAACGAACGTTCTAGACCCTTGCCACTGCCACATTGTGTCCATTTCAGCTAGGGATTCGAACTGACCCAAACCACCAAACCGTTCCGAACAACCGAATGAATGTTTGAACCGCGAACCGCTTTTATTCGTGAATTCTGAACCGTGAATTAGTTACCGGTTCAAAACCACGATTCAAAACTTTAAAAAATAGCATAGATATGTAGTTGTTATTTTAAATTTACAAAAAAGCCAGAGAAGATTCCTTCTCTTATCTCAAGTAATGTTTGTGTGCAACGTTTGAAAAAGCACAAATGCAATAATACTTAGATCGATATGGCTGTTATCGATGCGTGCAAATTATATAAGTATGTAAAAAAAAAAGAAAAAAACGAGTTTGCAGCTCAACAATAATTGTGTCAGTTCGGTATAGTACATACAATGTAAACTTCATGAAATATGACCAGTCTTCTGTGCAGAGGTGGATCCGGATTTTGTCTTCCTCTTCCTACCTACATCATTGGACGGGAAGATATGGGAGACAGAGAGAGAGGGGGGGAGAGAGGGAAATATGGACCATACTATTCTACTCCTGAAAATATCAGGGACTAATCTATCGCAGGAATTTTCCAACCCAACATTACCGCTCGTGTTAATTTTGACAAGCGTCTTAAAAAAGAGAGTCCGCCACTAACCACCTCGGACTTTTTACCAAGCACTCAAAATACAACTTGACATCTTAAAAATTGGACGGGGAAAAAAACACGCTTTCGAAAACCTCGGAAACAAGAATGAGATAGAGTCAGACGCTGAATGCGGTTACTCGAAAACGTGCCATTCTCTACTTAAAATAAAAATAAATAAAAAAAAAAAAAAAAAAAAAAAAACGAGTTTAATACATATTAAAAATAAAGATGAAGTGCGAAAGATTTAATAGCAAAGTAAACTAATGTGAGAATACAAGCTGTTGATTTGCATTTTTGAATCGTAAAAAGGATCTCGGTGAGAGATGAGTGAAGAACCAAGAAACACGGGTGGCAGTGCGGGTGGAGAACGATGGGGGAAGAAAGTTCCAGTTGAGAGGGAGGGAGAGAGGGTTGGTAACAGAAGGGGCGGGAAAGAGAGAGAGGGGAGGAATTGATACCGGTTCCGAGTGGTACGAGAGAACTTGAAGAATTCGAAACGTAAAGAGAGTGAGAAAGAGAGAGAGAGAGAGAGAGAGAGAGAGAGAGAGAGAGAGAGAGAGAGAGAGAGAGAGAGAGAGAGAAAAAGAGAGAGAAGAAAGAGAGAGAGAAAGAGAGAGAGAGAGAGAGAGAGAGAGAGAGAGAGAGAGAGAGAGAGAGAGAGAGAGAGAGAGAGAGAGAACGAGAGAGGGGGAGCAGAGATCTTGAGACAGTGGAGAGAAAACACCACCCGCTCACCACCCACGGAATGGGGTGGTTTCCAAGGGCCGTTGCTAGGGCAAAAACAGGAACACATAAAAGGAAAATACTTGAAGCTTTTTTGACCACTGAAAATAAGGGATGAATGGGGGAAGTACGGCGGACGGAGGTTTCGGGGCGACAGGGCGGCCGCGGCGACGTGGAGGGGTTGCGGGAGGGGGTGCGGATGGGGGTGGGGGTTGTGGGAGTCGGGTGTCGGGTGTGCCGGGAGAACACGGCGAGTAAAGGGGAGAAAATTATTTGAATTCAGAATTGGAAACTGCGCATGTTAAGTCTACACTGCGACTCTCCCCCCCCTTCCGTCCCTTTCTTCTGTCACTCTCTCCCCTTCTCGGAAATCCCTCTTTCGCTTCTTCCGTCCATCCCACCCTCACCCTCGCCCTCACCCCCTCACAGCTCCATCCATCGATGTCCGACTAACTCTGCATGTGGAAAAACCCTCCCTTGCGTGCCTTGTAATACCCACCCCCTCCTTACCCTTCCCGCCTACCGCCCTATCCCCTCGGCCGTCCCTCACCCTCACTGTTTAAATCAAGATGGCCGACATGACTACATGGACCAACCATTAGCTTAAATGAAACCCTGTCGATAGAGGAGCTCGATAATCCGTCATCCCATGTTCGTACAGCACACGCTCGCTACATATCTTCTCTTTTCTCTCCCGCGGCCGCCAGCGTGCATCTCGTGAGCCACGAAATGGGCCCGCTCCCATTCGTTTGACAGTCCAATCAATCACATGCTCTCTCTCTCTCTCTCTCTCTCTCTCTCTCTCTCTCTCTCTCTCTCTCTCTCTCTCTCTCTCTCTCTCTCTCTCTCTCGTCCGCTCTCTTTCTTCTTGCTGTCTCCTCTCTCTTCTCTCTCTCTCTCTCTCTCTCTCTCTCTCTCTCTCTCTCTCTCTCTCTTCGTCCTCTGCCACTGTGCCTTCTCCGTTCGCCCCTGCTTGCCCCTTCTACTTTACCGTCCCGCAGCCCCAGAATCCCAAACCTTGCCTCAGCACTGGCTGTCTTTTTCGCCCTCCCACCCCGCCCCCCGCTCGCGATTGCAAGTGCTCCTTCGATCCTCGCACATACCACACATGCACACTAGCAGCACTTTTTACCCTCACACTGACGTAAACTCATGTATAAACGATACACGTGGTGCTTATACAGTGTGTCTTAAATGTTCTTTTCGGCAAATGAATGGCATGCTAATGAGAAAGAAATTAACTAGCATTATGAGGGGGAAAAAAACAAACTGCGACACAGGAAAAACAAAGCAAAAAACACTTTGGTGGCGCTGACAAAACCTGCGGTAGAAAAATGATCAAGCAAAAGACTTTAGTTGAGACAGTCAAAGGTTGTACATACGCATAACTAAAAATATTTTTTTGCTATTGAACTAAAGATTTTGTTGGATCAACTAAAGTCTTTTGCTGGGTCATTTTTTTACCGAAGGTCTTGTCAGTGCTACCAAAGTGTTTTTCTCTTTTTTTCTGGGTATGAGTTTGGAAGGGACATTAGTGTATAACCTCACATCGTTACAGTTATAGGTATTGTTGCAAGAAGGTCGAATTGGACAAACCTGTTTTTTTTTTTTTTTTTTTTTTTTTTTTTTTTTTTTAAGGACGAGATAGGTGTCTTACAACTATCGACGCTAAAACAGTGGTGACTCGTGTGATTTGGCAACCATGCAACTATGGTAAAATAATCGAATCGTGAAGATGCTGACAGCCTCTTAGAGAATCGATTGTTTTACATTCGTTTCAATGCGGAAAATAACAATGTTACCAAATTGCACAAGCCACCATTGCTTTTAAAATATACAGGATAAGAATGGGCAGCTATGATTGGTGGAGACGAGTCATATAGTTGCTATAAGTCTGCGGTAATGTAAGGAAATTTGGACCAGTTTAAGGACTCAAAATAGTAGGCTTTACTATACTTACTTTAGCACAACTGCTTCTACAGCGTCTACCAACAAATTTCTGAGAACAGCTGAAATTGTTGGTAAATTGTGAGAACACTTCTCTATATACATTTTGCTCGGAGTTAATGGCTCAGTATTCGATCGTGTGCGCACACAGCGTTGTGTGCAAAGTTGCCTATCTGGCGCTTTTGAGATCTTCGAATGTCTTTACCCTTTCGCGGTACCACATTCGAGTACTCTCGTTTTCATAACTCTGTCTGTCTCACCTGATTACAATTTATAATTGATTGTAAAATCGACTCCAAATGGTCGAAATAGGGTAAAATTCTCTACTGAGAATCAGTGCAGTGCTTTTATAAATCTCGAGAATTCCCAAATGGACATTTCTGACGGTTTGTCACCAGATCGTTCGACTAAAAGTATTTGAATCTGGCAGTGTTGTATATATTGGCCCTAAGAAAGATGTTGCATCAAAACAAGCCGCATTCTTTTGAATTGAGATGCAATCATCATCGTTGACGAAACCGGCCACTCTGCGGAATGGCCAATTTTTTTGGCCAATCCGCGAAACGGCCATCAGATGAAATCGGTCTCATTCCACCAACGCAACGGGACGACCATGAATTTCAAACCGTTGCTGATGCAAGCAACACATGTATTTGAAAGTAAAGAAGAAAGAAGCCATTTTACGAATTTTAGATGTATATTTCTGAAATAATTTAAAAAAAATAATAAATGTGAAATTCAATTATACAGTAATGTATTTTTGGCTATATTTAATTCTTTTTAAAATGTATGTTACTTCGTAAAATTGGCAGACAATTTATAAAGTATGTTCATCTAAAATTCGTAGAGTCGTCTCTTCTTCCTTTCGAAACACATTCGTTACTTGCATCAGCTATGGTTGAAATTCATGGTTGGCTCGTCTTTGGTTGGCCCATTGGCGGTCGAATGAGACCGATTTTACCTGGCCATTCAGTGGACTGGTCAAAAAATCGGCCATTCCGAGAAATGGACGGTGTCTCCAACGGAGCGTAACATATAAACAATGAAATTATTATTTTCAGATTTGAATGTAAATTACCATTTTTTACATTCAGTTAAATTGAAACATCGGATAATCATCCGATGGCAACACTGATTAAAATATTTTACAGATTAATCGATGTCCATATGCTTGTGCCCGATGCAAGTTCCAGATGCGAAGAGTGAAATCTGACAGCGTTGTTTTTGTTCCATTTAAATCCATTTAAAATATGGAACTATCTAAAGATCGGCGATATCTATCAAATTCGACCTTTTGCATCGGTTCAAATTCGGACAAAATACAACATGTTTGCAAGCATGCTTCGTCTTTGGCAGTTCCGTTTCTAATAAGCTTTGGTGAGGGGCAGACTGCTTTTGGTGCTCCATTTTCTGTTTTGATACATACAATGATGACCATCTTTAAAGACACCTACCTAGCATGAAAATAAAACATTGAACTAAGGTTTGTTCGGAATCACACTTAGAAATCGATTTTGGTTCTTTTTTTACTATCATAATTTTTTGTTTCCTCAGTGCACTTTGTCCCACGTACTGTTCTCAGTACAGTACAGTGTCTTAAACAAAATGTCAGTACTAAATTAGCAAACACAAAAGAAATAATACACGAATCAACGGTCAACGGAAATCAAAATTCCCTTGTTAGTATATTATGTGAATTAAAAATTAAATTCATGCTCACGACATACATCCATTGCTGTAATTCAGTGGCGAAGCGTGCGATTTGGCAACGTTCATTTTCCCCCGTTTAAACACATTAGAAAGGTCAAAATGACTGGAGAGTTCGAATTTTTTTTACGAATTTAAATGGAGAAAACACATTGTTGCCAAATTTCACGCATCGTCACTGCTGTAATTCAGTCGTAAATCCTTAGTTTAAAAACTAGTTATTGACAATACGTATGATAAGGGGCAATTTGCCATAGACTTTTTGGCGTGTATAGATGAAACCTTGTCTTTATGTCTCTTTCCAGAATTTATGTTTCTATTGGTCTTGGTCCGCATTATTAGCGGATACAGAGGAGGGGGTGTTCGGCCAAATAATTCAGGGGTGAGAAAGGGGGAGGAAGGGGGAAAGAAATAGAGAAAACAAAAAAAGAGAGTCGCCTACGGGTGAAAATCCCAAGTTTGCCCCCCCCCCCCGTTCGTGAGGACTGGATCCGCCACTGTAGTATGTAGTTTATTGTATTGTAAAAATGCCAATCATTATTTGTTCTTTAACATCATAATATTTCATCCCTAATTTCACATTCTGGTTTCAATTTGGTTTTGCTAATTTGGTTAGGCTCGTCACTCTAATATGAGACCAGAGACAAATGGAGACAGAGCACTAACTGGTTGCAGCAGAGGCACTTTGAATTCTCGCGGATTCAACAAAATAACAGTCAACCTCGCATGGTGCATGTGGAATGGTGCGAGCACCCTCCTCTTCACTTCCCGCCCATCCCTCCCGTGTTTTCCGAATGTCACCGTTCAACACCATGCGACATCAAAAGGTGTTGACTATTGTCTTACATGTTATTTTGTTGAATCCCCAAAAATTCAGAGTGCCTTACATCTTCCCTATATGTATTTTACCGTAGTGCTCCGTCTCTATTTGTCTCTGTTTGAGGTATATTATCTCTGTGTTTCCGTAGAGAAAGTGACATATTAGACAAGAATCTCTCATGATACCTGCGTAGCTCCGCCATTGCAATCCAGCCGTAACAGCTGTTTTCTGAGTTATAATTACTGAATTTTCGACTTTTTTCGTGTAATTTTCGTGATACTCGCCAGTTTTTACAACAAAGAGTTTACTAATCTTTCGCATGCAGCGAAAGTTTGCGAGAGCCCCATTTTCATAAAAACAGAGAGTTCTCTTGCGGAACACACTGTATCTTCACGAATACATCTATACTTCTGTACGGTGACGGGTGAAGAAGAAGTTCTCTTGCGGAACACACTGTATCTTCACGAATACATCTATACTTCTATACGGTGACGGGTGAAGTTCGCGCTCAGCTTTGACTCTCAAAGATGAATGCGCTCTCAATATTCCAGGGCTGTGTTTGATGGATTGCGCGCACCATTCCTTGTCTCGCACACAAGCGCGCGCGCGGAGGGATACGCACACACGCGAGCCCGCGCATCTACGTATAGACACATTTTCCACACCGCTTTTCCATAAAAGCATCATTATTTATCCACTTTCTAAAATGATCATCCTCCTTGGCGTTCCCTGGCAGATATACTCCACCCAACAACGCCCAGCCCTGTACTCTTTTCCCCTCCCCCCCATCCCCCATCCCTCTTCCACTACCCCCCCCCCTCACATGACGTCGCCTGTCCTTTCCCCCCTTGAGAGCTAGTGGATATAACATGCGAGTTATAAATGAAATGAAAATGCTTCGTCTTCGTATTGTTCTCTTTCCGTCGCATTGGTAGCATCGGTGGTCGCTCGCTCTTTCTTTTTAGCTGCTCGTTTTATGGCGCACGATCATTATAAAACGCGCCTGCCATTAACTATATCTATCGTGAGACAAAAAGAAAACTGGAGATTGGAAATTGGAGAGGAAAATTGTTTACAAATGGTTATATCTCAGCTGCGATGTCACTGAGTCGCTGACAGAGCTGCCGTTTTGCGTATAAAATTAATCGCATTTTTCAATTCATCGATGATTCCACCGGTTGAGAAAAGATTAAAGCATTCAGTTCAGTGTACGACTGTAATGCTCAAAAATACTCTGATCTGTAATCTATTTTCAATCGTTAAACGCCGGTAATTAATTAAAATATCCGCAAGTTCTTTAAAGTCATCAACGACTAAACCGGTTGAGAAAAAGATTTACAGATGCGAGTATATTTTCGTGCATTAAATTTATACACTGAACTGAATTGTGTAATCTTTTGTCAACCGAAGGAATCATCGGTGAATTGAAAAATGTCACTAATCATATACGCAAAACAGCAGCACTGTTCGCTGGATAAGCGTCTAATCGATCTGTTCAAATTATCCGCTCTGCTCAGCGGTTTTCCCGCCAAATTCGTCGTTAGTGTTTATCTTCCAAAAAATAGCCCCACTATGCGGGTCAACCAACCAACAGATTCCATTGTCATTGGTTGAAACTTTGCACCTTCTGCAGGTACTAAAATTCAATCACAATAAGCTGCCCTCCTCACAATCAATCTTTCGATAAACTTGCAATGATTCTGGCAATTTTTAGGTTATGTTTACAAAAATTGGTCGAACAGCTGATGAAAGTTCATCGCAAAGATATACTGGAACCGTCTTTAAGTATAGTGCAGATCAACTATACAGATCTGAGACAAAATAGAGACCCGCCGCATAATATGCCTCCAGTGTTATGAACGCAAAGAAAGTGTCAAACGGGCCCAATTTTTTTTTAGAAGGATCAACAATGCAACTGCCGACCAGGGGCGGCTCGTGCGATTTGGCAACCATGCAATATTTCCATTTAAACTTAGGCAAAAGAATCGTTTCTTGAGGAGGCTGACAGCCTCCGGGAGAATCGATTCTTTTACATTGGTTAAATACGAGGAGGACACTGTTGCCAAATTTCACGAGCCGCCACTGCTGCCGACAGTGCCAACCATGTTTTTCTGTCATTTATGAACCTATGCAAAAGTATAGACTTCTCCGAAATTAAGTGAATTCTCCGAATATCGATTGTTTTACGTAGGTTAAAATGGAAAGAGTCCGTTGTTGCCACATTGCACTAAATGTCACTGGTCGTTTATCCATCAGCAAGGTCCACATCACATCACAAGGTCCCAAATACTAAGTACCTTGTCACAAGGTCATTTACTTCATCTTTATACGCTCGATTACGACATTTGGCAGTGATTTTTTTCTTACCCCGAATCTTGAAGGGAGATACGGAAACTTATCATAACTTTTTATTTTTAATACTGTCTTTAATGACTTCGCGATTTCATTATTTTTTTTTAAACCCACAGCTATCGTCACATTAAATAAAGAGTATTCATTCACCTATTCATGCAAGGAGGTTCTCGGTTTGCCTACAAGTGGAATTGAAGGCACTTATCACGACCGTAACTGTAAATTGCCAACTTCATTTAAAGTTTCTCTCACTGCACGCGGTTATGATGAGAAATGAATGATGAAATATTCAAGACGAAAAAAGTCAGCGTAACCTGTATAAAATTAGCATCTTTCAGTTTTTGTTTTGTATCCTCCTTTCGTTTTTATCGTCTCAACTATAGAACTCTTAAGACCTCAATAAAACGAGCAGGGCAATCTCATTTCTGTTGTGATCAATACTGTTCTCTCTCTCTCTCTCTCTCTCTCTCTCTCTCTCTCTCTCTCTCTCTCTCTCTCTCCTTTCCCTTCCCCATTACACATTTTATTTTATTTCATTTTAAATATCTTTTTTTTTTTTTTTTTTTTTACTCAATTACTTAATCTTTTTTTTTATGTGGCATATTTTTTTTCTATTAATTTTATAAAATTATTTGTTTAACTTTAATAATTTAAAATGTACAATATTGTGTTTTAGTATGTGTTCATTATAATTAGTATTGTTGTATTTGTTTTTAAGAGGTGATGAGGAAGCGAGGGCCAGTAAATAACTCGTTCTCTCTCACTCTCTCTCTATCTCTCTCTCTCTCTCTCTCTCTCTCTCTCTCTCTCTCTCTCTCTCTCTCTCTCTCTCTCTCTCTCTCTCTCTCTCTCTCTCTCTCTCTCTCCCTCCATTGATCACCGCATAGGATCAAAGCGATCGATAAACCATCGCTAAGTCCATTTAGAAATAGATCTCAAAGAGTATATTTTGATTGCTCAAATTACCATCATTAAGACCAAAGCTCCTAAAAAGAGTGTGATACAATGCTGCCACTTTCCGAGTTTTTAAAGACATTCTACAATCCAACGATGATTCAATTAATTGGTTGAATCAAAGATTACATTTAAACGTTGAAACGTATAACAATGGCTTAAGGAAATACTCAAATCAGTGATCTTTGCCTCAACCGGTTAAATTACTGATGACTCGTAAAATCCCACTTAAATTCCTCAAAACGGCAGCTCTCTGGGGCGATACGGCTCTTCCCTCTCTAATTGAGCAGAAACTCATTAAATTTTGACAGTACAAGTAACAACTTTCAGTCTTTCAGAGCCGTGACGTTGATTATATAGAGTCAAATTTCAGCTGCAGCTCGATATCTTTCGATAGAGCGCGGTTTTTACCTTGGGTTAATAGGGACCAATCTTCCTACACAGAAAGACTTCCTTCTTGTTATAACCATGAAGGAAAGACACGAAAGCGTTGACTCGAGATCAGAGGAATCGTTTCGAGAGCAACAGAGACTCGGGTCATAAATTTTCAATTACCGTCGCTTTGCTTTAATTTATAGCAATTAGCGTGAGCGCTCGCCTCGTCGCTGCGCCGCGGGAGTACGTCTCAATTCACAGATGTTGAATAAATACATTTTAAAAAAGACACAAAAGACATATTCTTTCACCACATCACCGCTCTTTTATTAAAGAAATAGCTCATCTTTTGGGAATTTGAATTGTTTGGTTTTCTTATTCTTTTGCGAAATGCATTGTTTTGATGAAACGATACATCAGATTTATTTGCGTAAAAGGGCCTCTAGTTCCAAAATAAAACAAGTTGGAACTTGCAACACTGGAACAGTGTTAGCAAAGAGAGCATGAGTGTCGGCCGTAAATCATTGTAAGTGTGGAGTTCCATATTGATAGTACAAAACTGCGACAAATTCAATCGCAACGCTGCATTTGTGTTTGTATAACAGTGATCGCTGTAAAAATAACTTGATAGGTCAAAGTGGGAATGAAAATTTACTTATAGCGTGTTGAAACAGTTGTTCACGAGGCGAGGTGAATACTGTGGTTTTGAAAATCGATTTCGATAGTGATAGTTCCTTTAAAATCGGATGACGCAATACCAATCCTAGCAAGCCGCAAAGTCTAGTTTAGTTATTTGGGACTTTTTTAGATTTCTCTCGCCTGAACCAAAGTCATCAGGAAGGAAATTCTTAATACCAATCCTAGCAAGCCGGAAAGTCTAGTCTAGTTATTTGGGACTTCTATAGAATTTTCCTCGCTTGAACCAAAGTCATCACGATGGAAATTCTTCGTCTTTATGGTTTCAGCTCTTTTTGTCTCAGATTAAAAAATGAATGTTAATATTGATCAAATGTCATCCGACACTCATCAAGGCCCTTAAGGAACGTAATATGAACTTGAAAAAAGCTCATTCGATTTTAAGGGAGCTTGAACGGTCCATGAGAGACGAAATTCGCGGATACAGAGTATCCACAGCTTATTTCAATGTTCGATCTGACAAGACCGTGCGCCTTTGAAAAATCGATATCTCGATAGTGAATCGATGTATTGCAATTCGGTTTGCACCGATCGAAGCGCTTGCTTGTGACTGACAACCTCGAAAATTTCAGATCCATCCGAGTTTATTTAATGACCTTACAGCAGGGTTGGGCAAATGATAATCTTAGAATAATTCGTGTTAAAAGCGAATAATCTGTATTTCCGAGGAAGCAGATTGACGGATTATTTGGTGCCCGATTATTTGGATGAAATAATCAGTGCCGAATAATCCGTTAATTGGTCTCCAAAGAATGATCGAATAATTCGTTCATTCGTTAGTTGCTCAAATAATTAGAACCGAATAATTCGTCAATCGGTCTCCAAAGAATGACCGAATAATTTGTTCATTCGTCAGTTGCTCAAATAATTAGAACCAAATAATCCGTCAATCGGTCTCCAAAGAATGACCGAATAATTCGTTCATTCGTCAGTTGCTCAAATAAATGAGAACCGAATAATCTGTCAGTTGGTCTCTGCCGATTGACCGAATAATTCGTTCATTCGTCAGTTGCTCAAATAATGAGAACCGAATAATCTGTCAGTTGGTCTCTGCCGATTGACCGAATAATTCGTTCATTCATTAATTACTCAAATAATAAGAACCGAATAATCCGTCAATCGGTCTCCGAAGAAGACCGAATAATTCGTTCATTCGTTAGTTGCACAAATAATGAGCACCGAATAATCCGTCAGTTGGTCTCTGCCGATCGGCTGAATAATTCGTTCATTCGTTAGTTGCTCAATCATAAGAGGCGAATAAATAATCCGTCGGTTGGTCTCTGCCGATTTGGCAGATTCTTCGCATAACCTCATTAATTGACGAATGATGCAAAATTCGAAATCATTATTAATCATTATTTGCCAGAATCTGTTAATCAGTGGCGTAGCCGGGGGTTCCAGGGGGTCCCGCTCCCCTCGACACCAAATTTGTCCTAAAAAAAGGTAATTTTTTGCGTTTTCAGACAACTTTTACCGAATTAGTATCTTTGCCCCCCCCTTGACAATTTTCGGACCCTGGACCCCCCCCCCCCATCTCTAGAAAAATTCATGGCTACGCCACTGCTGTTAATTATTATTAGTCTGAGTTATTTGGTCGAATCGTTATCGTTCTTTCATTTGTCGCTCAAAAAATCACTATTATTAATTAATAGGTCCGAATTCCGCGGAAAACCGTGTATCCTTGAATTTTGAATACTTTCAACTTTCATCACCTTTTTTCCCGTGGATCGTCTTGTCGTCTATACTTCGCGGATGTTGTTTAATATCAGCGGCTTTTTACTAATTAAGTACTTTAAATTTAGCTCCTACGAATTATAGTATGGTTTTCTCGCCGAACTAATTCTGACCGGCCGACCGACGAACTTGCGAGAAGGCAAAATAAGTTGTTGGTTCCCAGAAAATTAGCAAACAAATTTTCCCTCGATTAGCAGTTGCCGATTTATTTTCAATTGACAGATGGAGCTAATGTATTTTAAGCTGTTTCAATTCAAACTAATCAATTCTTAGTTTTAACTTAAACTAATTTTCACCGCACGCTTAAACATTTTCTGATCAGCGTGATCATGCTTGGACATCTTGAAATGCTTGGATGTTGTTGTTGTGTTTGTTGTTGTTGTTGTTGTTTTTGAATGAATTATGATACTGTGCGGTGTTGTTGTTTCGCTTTCTTCTCAACGCTCGATGCTTCAGTTGACGAACGCATCGTGCGTTATTTCCCCGGACCCGCCTTAGCGTGCTTCCTCTTCATTTTTTCGCACTACTGTAACTGTCATTTGTCTCCTTTCTTTTCTGTCTTTTATCCATTGCTTACGCACCTTCATCGGCCGGCTGGCCAATTTCCTGCTCAAGTATTCACCCTTAGCCCTCAACCATTAGACTGCCGGCTGCCCCCATCTTTGTCTACTCACTGCTGCACGGTTATTCTCACTATCATGCCCACTCACACACACCGCCTCTTCATTCATGAAAGTCTTTTTGATTCTCTTCTATCTCCCTTCACTGAATGTTCCTAATTTCTCGGTCCTTTCCTCGACGAGGTTTGTGTTTTATATGCATATACAGGGTGTCAATTAAAAAGGAGCCAGGCTTAATATCTCGAAAACGGCTCCGAATTTCGAAAAACGCTGAAACACGTGTTCGATTATTTCGAGGGGACATCTTTTTAGGGGGTCCCCAATTTCGGGGCCCCCCTCTGGGGAGCCCCAGGGGGGTCAAGTCCCATATTTCAAATGGGGACCCCCATTTTTATTTGATAATCGGTAAGAGGGTAAAATTTTAAGACTTTTGGCGCAAACCGAAAGTCGATATCGTTTTTCTTGTTCGATATATCGAAGGTCAAAGTTCGATATGGACCCATCTTCAGAAATTCGTAACTTTCCTTTAAATAGTCCAAATTTCAAAAACTTTGGATCTAAAATGCTCTACAGAGCAAGCACTTTTCAGAAAAAATTCAATTTCAACAGAAATTTAGTCAAACTTTGATTTTAAAGCCTCCAAACATTTTTAACGTTTTTGGCCCCCACGGGGGGCTATCAGAAAAATTCCGAGAGACGACCCCTATCGAGTGATACATCAATCGAAAAGGCGTAACAAACTGAGCATTTTGGCGTAAACCGGAGATCCATATCGTTTTTCATATTCGAGATATCGCATTCTGTAAATCGACATTTGACATTCGAAATCTCGAATATGAAAACGATATGGATCTCCGGTTTACGCCAAAATGCTCAGTTTGTTACGCCTTTTCGATTGATGTATCACTCGATAGGGGTCGTCTCTCGGAATTTTTCTGATAGCCCCCTGGGGGCCAAAAACGTTAAAAATGTTTGGGGCTTTAAAATCAAAGTTTGACTAAATTTCTGTTGAAATTGAATTTTTTCTGAAAAGTGCTTGCTCTGTAGAGCATTTTAGACCCAAAGTTTTTGAAATTTGGACTATTTAAAGGAAAGTTTCGAATTTCTGAAGATGGGTCCATATCGAACTTTGACCTTCGATATATCGAACAAGAAAAACGATATCGACTTTCGGTTTGCGCCAAAAGTCTTAAAATTTTACCCTCTTACCGATTATTAAATAAAAAATGGGGGTCCCCATTTGAAATATGGGACTTGACCCCCCTGGGGCTCCCCAGAGGGGGGCCCCGAAATTGGGGACCCCCTAAAAAGATGTCCCCCTCGAAATAATCGAACACGTGTTTCAGCGTTTTTCGAAATTCGGAGCCGTTTTCGAGATATTAAGCCTGGCTCCTTTTTTAATTGACACCCTGTATACAGGGTGTAACAGATGTATCCCCCCCCCCCCGTCTAACTTTTGAACGAGTTGAGATAAATTGTTACGGTTTGGACCATTCTTTATTATTTTAGCGGAACTTTAGTTTTTTGGGGGGGGGTGTCAATCCCCCCCCTTATGCCTGTGCGATTGATCGAACATACGATCGATCGAAACGAAATTTTTCGATCGAACCGAGTTTTCCGAATTATTGATCGATCGATAAAATGTTGTATTACGAGCGATCGAAATTTGGTAAAAATCCGATCGATCGAAACTATCCGAACTTTCGATCGATCGGAACTTTCCGGAGTTTCGATCGATCGAACAAATTTAGCACTTCGTGCGATCGGAATTCGGCGAAAATCCAATTGATCGAAATTACACGAAATTTCGGTCGATCGAATTTCCTGGAAGTTCCGATCGATCGAAACTTTCCGAATTTTCGATCGATCGAAAAATTCGGAATTCCGATCGATCGAAATTTTTCTAGGTTTCAATCGATCAACAAGTGGTGCAATTACGATCGATCGGAATTTGCCGATCGATAGAAATTTTCCGGAATCCCGATCGATCGAAATTTTTCGGAATCCCGATCGATCGAAATTTTCAGAAGTTTCGATCGGAAAAAGTTAAATTATTCCGACGTTTTGAAAGATCGCAATTCGATGGATTCTTACCTACTATTCGATTGATACGCAGAAAGTGACTAAAACGGGATACCCACACGACGGCTCTGAAGGCGCCCATAGTAATTGTAAGAATTAATTTTAGAATTTGAATACTTGGATATGATTACGAGGCAGGGAGTAATTAGCGGAATAGCCCTGCGTTGATTTTTTTTTTTTTTTTTAAGCAATGACTCATCACATGACAATAATGGGGGGGGGGGGAGGACGTTGGACTTGGACGAATGAAATAAGTGAGATTTGCTCATACCCTTTCATGGGCAAATTAATACTCCTTTGAATTTCCTACGATTCCATTCTATCGATGGTTCATATGTTTTTTTTATTGTGAGCCGACGAAGTGTAATTTACTTATTGAAATTGTGGAAGTTTGCATTTTGCCGTTCAAGTGGACCGACGTCGACGGTCGTGGGGCTCATAATCAGTCTTCATCCACAGTGATCCCAATTCTCTTGCCTGCGGAGGGCGAGTCCTCACGTGTTTTACACTCGGGAGTGCAGTTTTCCGAGTTACCTGCTTTTCGCCAAGTTGTAAGATTCTTTCACATGACCACCCACCATGCCTTTCATTTGTCGAATATGTTCACATTTATTCCTCACAAAGGAAAGTCACACACCCTCTTTTCCCTATCTCCTGTCTCCTCTTCAATGAGTTCAATATCTTTCTATTTCCTTTTTTACTGCTCTTTTTTCCTTTCATCCTTATTCACACAAGTTTCCGAGTTGTTTTCGTGGTCGAGAGGGGCTGCCGGCTGAATAGTGTGTGAAGTATATTTGACTGCCGCATGCCGGTTTGACACGAGAATCCACAGTACTTATTACCTGCTCTCGGCTTTTCACACCCTCTTTCCCCCGACCCCGACCCACTCACCGCGTCGAGTCGTTCCTTTCGTAGGTGCTGCATAGTCTTACAATTAGCTCTTATTTAAGAAATTCTTACGCATTCGTTTTCACCAAAAATTAATAGAATGCGATTTTCGTTTTTGTGAAGGTGTAAGGGTAAGCCGAGAGCATTTACTGACACTGGATTCTCGAGCCAGACACTCTGCATAGGCAGACGATTTGGCTCTGTCAGTACTCGGCTTTGGCTCTATTGACACCAAAAAGTAAAAACGCTAACCTCAATAAAATTGCGAACAGAGCTCGCGACCTGATCAAACGATGGAATGGGTCTGTTGCAAACTTTTGCTACAACGATTGAGAGTGTTTAATCTAATGTAAACTCGCCTGAAAAGTCCAATGGTGGCATCAGAAAGCCACGAAATGAGATAATAAACTCACAAGAAGCGTTTAATGAAATCCAAGATGGCGGAAAAATATCGAGCAATCCGTATGCATGCACCACGAACATTCAAGGATAGCCAACCTCACAACATCGATCACAACCAATCACAACGTAAACAAACACATAACCTCTACCTCAAATGAGGTTGTAAACGTTGGCAATCCTTGGATGATCACGGTGCATACATTCAGATTCCTCGATATTTTGCCGCCATCTTGGATTTCAATAAACGCCTCTTGTGAGTTTATTGTTGTATTTCATGACTTAATGATGCCACCAATGGACTTTTCAGGCGATTTTACATTGGAATAATAACTTTTTATCGTTGTAGCAAAAGTTTTCAACAGACCCATTGGGCTGTGACATGACGGCTTTGGCTCAGCATAATTTGGAGAATCACAGTGTGTAGGTAAAGGAATCAAATACCTATGCATCGGGTACGGGAACCATTTCGGCATTTCCTTTCAGAAGAAATCTAGAAAGTGATCCTTCAATCAGATGATTAATCATTAGATGGATTGATATCGTCAAAGTAAGCATATGATGCGAAAAAAGTGAGAGTTATACTCTGTTCTCGATAAGAAGGCGGGTGAGAATTCAGGTAGTAACGCACTATTTAGCAACTGTGCGGCTATGCTGGCTACTCTAACCCTTCGCAGTGGCCGTTGTTCTCCCAAACTCTCTCTTGGCACGGAGAATTTTCAAGAACCGACAGACTCTAAAATTTACACCCGTCCAGTAAAAATTTCAAACGGTCAGTTTTTCGAAAAAACGGACGAAATTTTCTCCCTAAAGAACCAAAACTCGGCAAAAATAGTCGAGTTCGAATGACTCTCAGAAATTCGTATTTTTCAGTCCGAATTAAATTCAGGATATTTCGTCTACTATCGAAGTTATGAGAGTCATCAATATTCAAACTCGACTATTTTTGCCGAGTTTTGGCCCTTTAGTGCGAAAATTCCGTTCGTTTTTTCGACCGCTCGCAATTTTTACTGGACGTGTGTAAATGTTTGTGTCTGTCGGTTTTTGGAAATCCTCCGTGCCAAGAGAGAAGTCGGAAGAACAACGTCCACTGCGAAGGGTTGGAGTAGCCGGTATAGCCGCACTGTTGCTAAATAGTGCATTACTACCTGAATTCTCACCCGCCTTCTTATCGTGAACAGAGTATAGCAGTATAAATAACTGGAGTGGAGTTCATATACACGGAAGCGAGACGAACGACACTGGGTACTCGGGGGAGGGAATTCGAATGTTTACCTCCATTTCCTCTCCTCACAAACGCTTGATCGAACCATTTTCTCGTCTTCCCTCCTCCCTCCCCCACCCTGTACCTTTCGACTCTTTCTCTCTTTGGGTCACATTCTTTCTCTATTATTTAGAAAGTAACGAAGTGATACAATAATAAGGAATAATAACTATTGAATGGATAAGCACGAGTGAAATGATGAATGTTTGCGACGTCCAAAAGAAGAAGCAACAGGACTCGTAAACAGAGGTGTGTAAATGAGTGAGCGTGAGAGGCAGCGTGTGTGTGACTGATTGTGAGTGAAATAAAATAATAGGAAATAATGGGACCTAAAGAGAAAGAGTCGGAAGGTATAGGGCGGGAGAAGCAGGAGGGAGACGAGAAAATGGTTCGATCAAATGTTTGTGAGGAGAGGAAATAGAGGTAAACATTCGAATTCCCTCCCCCGAATACCCAGTGTCGTTCGTCTCGCTTCCTTCAAAATTATGGAAAATTTGATTATGATTTGAATGTAAATTATTTTCTCGAAAAACGGCCCAAATCCATAATCTCGGCTCCGAAGCAGTCCGCAGAGGGTAGAATGACGCAAATTGGAGGTCAATAACGCCCTTCACAACAACGATGACATTTGGAGACTGACCTCCTCCCTCAAAAAAAAAAAAAAAAACAACTTTAAAAAAAATTTATAAAAAAATATGAAGATTGGCGCAAACCGCAATTGATGCGTCAACTTCAAAGATCGATTGGGGGGGGGGGGTTACTTCTGTCAAATTAGCTGTATACAATTTTTAAGCTATTGTAGGTGTATCAAATAATATTAGTAATTTTTATGTGTTGATGTTATGAACATAGTGACAACAGATGATAATGTCGGTAAGAAAAATGAATGCATGTATACTATTCCTTGCAAAAAATTAGTCAAAGTTACAAAATAAATTAGTAATAAAGTTCGTCAACTATTACTCCTTCGATTAACATTTCATGTTCTTTCTTTTTATCCTGAAAGGACTATTTTGAATTCCAAGGGGGGCGCCCATGCTGTCATTTACTCCAAGAAATAGCTGAAATGATCATTTTGGTTTTGTAATTTTTTATTTTCTGCGTCAACAAATGCAATAATTAAAATCAACGTGACCTAGATGATCAAGTGAAACTATAAAGTAGATTTTAAAATTTACCAATGACTGTTTCAAGGAATATTTTCAGTTTAATGCTTCGGAAAAAATTATGAAAATCTTCATCTGGCCAATAAAAGAGACATCAGTCAACAGTGATGATATAGCGCAATCGTCTTGTTTCAACCATATAATTACTGTTTAAAATTTTGTTACGCCCGCCCGCCTATTAAATGTAACATAGACAGAATTCTTAGGAGTCGCAGTTGTGCCCCTCGCATACCACGAGAGTAAGGCGGGGGGGGGGGGGGGGGGGGGGGGGGGTTATCTACAACAATGTGCAATGATGGTCCAACATAGCTCGTAGGATTATTTGGGCCGAAAACCCAAAATCAAATTCAAAATCAAATTACGCCCCCTGCTTAATTGGGCTAAAAGAAAAATATAAGTTTCGAAATTACTTTCGCAGGTGATTATGAGCGATTTTATCGTAATGCCATCCAGTCAATGATCGAGTATACGTGCTATTCTTACGGATTGTATTATTCCGATATAAACCCTTTCATCTCTGCGGAAATTAGCTCAAACTAACGAAAAATTTGACACTAGTAAACAATGAAGAAACCATATGGAACCGCGGAACCCGTGCCGTTGGTGTGTTTGGTGTGTGTGGTCGTGAAAGGCCACACTCGACCTTCGAATCGAATTGGCTTTCTCCCATATAAGACTCATTAAATCAAGTCGATTCGATTGTTCGTGATCGGGCTTCCTGCACGGTGTTGGGAGGCCGGGGTAAAAGACGAGATTTTAGTATTTCATTCCTCTAATTACGTTAAAATGGAAGTCCTCACGGGACGCCCATCATCGCTTTTCCCGCCTCTTTCTCTTTTCTTTTCTTTCTTCCCTCGCCCGCTCCACAACGAACGATATGAAGCAAAGCAATAATGATTGGATGAAAAACATCGAGTGCAATGATGAACGATTGCGGCAAAAAGACTCGAAAACAGAGGTATATGTGATGTGTGTGAGAGAGAGAAAGGTCAAAAGGGGCGGAGGACTGATTGTGTGTGAGACTGTGAGAGAAAGAGAGGAAGAGTCGGATTGCCGTAATATTGCGGGCGGGAGAGGGAGGGAGGAGCGAGACGAGAAAAAGGTTCGCTCGTCACGCATTTGTGACAAGAGGAAGTTGAGGAAAACAATCGAATTTCGTTTCCCGAAACCCCAGTTTCGTGCGCCTTGCAACGGCTACCATAATCATACCTACCATCCAAAAGCGCCAATCCCCCAAAACGATACACCCAAAGCGCCAAGGAATTTCCGAAAAAGTAGCCCAAAATCGCCAATTTGTCGCGAAATCAATAGTCCAAAAGCGCCAAGAACATGTTAAGAGAGAGCGAGAGAGGGAAAGTTAATTATTGTATACTCACCAGTGATTTGTCGCTAGGACTTTAATGCAAATAATCGATGAAGGTTGGCAAAAAATTCACAAGCTTTGCTTCATACATGCGCAGCAGTAAAGTGTAGGAACTTTTTACGCCCCTGTGTGTGATGAAACTAGAAAATAGTCATCATTTAAGGATTCGCGGTTTTCCTCGGAGAAAAAAAATGCACGGATATTCATAAAATACGATATTGATATTGATGAAACTGAAAATCTAAGAAGTCGTCAACATTCAAAAACAAAAGAGATTGTAAAGCGTATTTGTTCTCATCTTGGTCCAATGGTGGTATTCTTTTGTTTGGGGGGGAGAGGGAGGGGGTGCGGGCATTAATCGGAACGCAGTTGATATCAGACTATTCGTTTCACATTTAAGAACGAATTATTCGATCTCGCATTATTCGACGAATAATGCATCACGAATTATTCGATCAACCGTTGGGACCCAACTAACGGATTATTCGGTCTCTTGTTATCTGCCAAATTTTGCTTTCCGAATTATTCGGTCAATCGGTCAAAACCAACTAACGGATTATTCGGTCTCATATTATTCGTAGAATTATGCATCCGAATTATTCTGTCAATCGGTCAAGACCGACTAACGGATTATTCGGTCTCATATTATTCGTAGAATTATGCATCCGAATTATTCGGCCAATCGGTTTAGACCGACTAACGGATTATTCGGTCTCATATTATTCGTAGAATTATGCATCCGAATTATTCGGTCAATCGGTCAAGACCAACTAACGAATTATTCGATCTCATTTATTCGTAGGATTATGCTTTCCGAATTATTTGATCAATCGGTCGAGACCAACTAACGGATTATTCGGTCTCACATTATTCGTCAAATTATGCTCTCCGAATTATTCGGTCAATCGGCCGAGACCAACTGGCGGATTATTCGGTCTCACATTATTCGTCGGATAAAATCTCCGGATTATTCGGTCATTCGAAACGTCAATCGAATTATCAAAATCAATCGTGCGCCCAACTCTGCCTTACAGGACCTCTCGCGGCCGCAGTTAGACATTTCTTGTCAGAGTTACGCTGAAACGGGGAGTAGTTCCCCCCCTAAGATGATATTTTTTGGCTCGAAACTGCATTGGGCCCTCTCGGGACATCATTGGGACCCGAAAAAAGCGGAACCGATATAATACGGCTCACGACTGGTTCGTGAGAGACGAAATTCGCCTTTTTCCAGCCTCCAGCGCCCCTCTAAGGTCGATCTGACAAGACCGCGCGCCTTTGAAAAATCGATATCTCGAGAACGAATCGATGGATTGCGCACTGCGGTTTGGATTGGGCGGTAGCTTCAGCTTTTAGATAATTCTTGAAAAAAATTCAGATCCATCCAAGTTTTAAACGGATCTTATGGGACCTCCCGCGGCCGCAGTGAGACATTGTACGTGAGACTTACGCTGGAATTGGGGCCACGCCCCCCCCCCCCCCGATATAGACTTTATCGGTCCGACATTTGTCAGGGCCCTTAATGAACTTCATGTGAACTCAAAAAACTCACATATGACTTCTCACGGCGCATGCTAGGTCCATGAGAGTCGAAATTCGCGGATTTTAGAGAATCTTAGATTTCTGACCCTATACCGCGCGCCTTTGAAAAATCGATATCTCGAGAGTAAATCGATGTATCGCAATCCGGTTTGGACCGATCAAAAGAGTAAGCTTACCGGTACTCGCCGTTAAAATTTTGGATCCATCTGATTTCATTTTGAGACCTTACTTGAGTTACTTGGACCCCAGTTGGAATTATTTTTTCGGAGTTACGCTGGCAAGGGGGTCGCTCCCTCTCTTGGAAAACTGTGGAGGGGGCCCTTTGCTGGGGCATACATTCTATTTTTCACTTTTTTTTTTTTTTTTTTTTTAATTTTATATTTGTGTCTAAGACCGAATAATTCGTTCATTCGTTAGTTGCACAAATAATGAGCACCGAATAATCCGTCAGTTGGTCTCTGCCGATCGGCTGAATAATTCGTTCATTCGTTAGTTGCTCAAATCATAAGAGGCGAATAAATAATCCGTCGGTTGGTCTCTGCCGATTTGGCAGATTCTTCGCATAACCTCATTAATTGACGAATGATGCAAAATTCGAAATCATTATTAATCATTATTTGCCAGAATCTGTTAATCAGTGGCGTAGCCGGGGGGTTCCAGGGGGTCCCGCTCCCCTCGACACCAAAATTTGTCCTAAAAAAAGGTAATTTTTTGCGTTTTCAGACAACTTTTACCGAATTAGTATCTTTGCCCCCCCCCTTGACAATTTTCGGACCCTGGACCCCCCCCCCATCTCTAGAAAAATTCATGGCTACGCCACTGCTGTTAATTATTATTAGTCTGAGTTATTTGGTCGAATCGTTATCGTTCTTTCATTTGTCGCTCAAAAAATCACTATTATTAATTAATAGGTCCGAATTCCGCGGAAAACCGTGTATCCTTGAATTTTGAATACTTTCAACTTTCATCACCTTTTTTCCCGTGGATCGTCTTGTCGTCTATACTTCGCGGATGTTGTTTAATATCAGCGGCTTTTACTAATTAAGTAACTTTAAATTTAGCTCCTACGAATTATAGTATGGTTTTCTCGCCGAACTAATTCTGACCGGCCGACCGACGAACTTGCGAGAAGGCAAAATAAGTTGTTGGTTCCCAGAAAATTAGCAAACAAATTTTCCCTCGATTAGCAGTTGCCGATTTATTTTCAATTGACAGATGGAGCTAATGTATTTTAAGCTGTTTCAATTCAAACTAATCAATTCTTAGTTTTAACTTAAACTAATTTTCACCGCACGCTTAAACATTTTCTGATCAGCGTGATCATGCTTGGACATCTTGAAATGCTTGGATGTATTGTTGTTGTTGTTGTTGTTGTTGTTTTTGAATGAATTATGATACTGTGCGGTGTTGTTGTTTCGCTTTCTTCTCAACGCTCGATGCTTCAGTTGACGAACGCATCGTGCGTTATTTCCCCGGACCCGCCTTAGCGTGCTTCCTCTTCATTTTTTCGCACTACTGTAACTGTCATTTGTCTCCTTTCTTTTCTGTCTTTTATCCATTGCTTACGCACCTTCATCGGCCGGCTGGCCAATTTCCTGCTCAAGTATTCACCCTTAGCCCTCAACCATTAGACTGCCGGCTGCCCCCATCTTTGTCTACTCACTGCTGCACGGTTATTCTCACTATCATGCCCACTCACACACACTCGCCTCTTCATTCATGAAAGTCTTTTTGATTCTCTTCTATCTCCCTTCACTGAATGTTCCTAATTTCTCGGTCCTTTCCTCGACGAGGTTTGTGTTTTATATGCATATACAGGGTGTCAATTAAAAAAGGAGCCAGGCTTAATATCTCGAAAACGGCTCCGAATTTCGAAAAACGCTGAAACACGTGTTCGATTATTTCGAGGGGGACATCTTTTTAGGGGGTCCCCAATTTCGGGGCCCCCCTCTGGGGAGCCCCAGGGGGGTCAAGTCCCATATTTCAAATGGGGACCCCCATTTTTTATTTGATAATCGGTAAGAGGGTAAAATTTTAAGACTTTTGGCGCAAACCGAAAGTCGATATCGTTTTTCTTGTTCGATATATCGAAGGTCAAAGTTCGATATGGACCCATCTTCAGAAATTCGTAACTTTCCTTTAAATAGTCCAAATTTCAAAAACTTTGGATCTAAAATGCTCTACAGAGCAAGCACTTTTCAGAAAAAAATTCAATTTTAACAGAAATTTAGTCAAACTTTGATTTTAAAGCCTCCAAACATTTTTAACGTTTTTGGCCCCCACGGGGGGCTATCAGAAAAATTCCGAGAGACGACCCCTATCGAGTGATACATCAATCGAAAAGGCGTAACAAACTGAGCATTTTGGCGTAAACCGGAGATCCATATCGTTTTTCATATTCGAGATATCGCATTCTGTAAATCGACATTTGACATTCGAAATCTCGAATATGAAAAACGATATGGATCTCCGGTTTACGCCAAAATGCTCAGTTTGTTACGCCTTTTCGATTGATGTATCACTCGATAGGGGTCGTCTCTCGGAATTTTTCTGATAGCCCCCCGTGGGGGCCAAAAACGTTAAAAATGTTTGGAGGCTTTAAAATCAAAGTTTGACTAAATTTCTGTTAAATTGAATTTTTTTCTGAAAAGTGCTTGCTCTGTAGAGCATTTTAGATCCAAAGTTTTTGAAATTTGGACTATTTAAAGGAAAGTTACGAATTTCTGAAGATGGGTCCATATCGAACTTTGACCTTCGATATATCGAACAAGAAAAACGATATCGACTTTCGGTTTGCGCCAAAAGTCTTAAAATTTTACCCTCTTACCGATTATCAAATAAAAAATGGGGGTCCCCATTTGAAATATGGGACTTGACCCCCCTGGGGCTCCCCAGAGGGGGGCCCCGAAATTGGGGACCCCCTAAAAAGATGTCCCCCTCGAAATAATCGAACACGTGTTTCAGCGTTTTTCGAAATTCGGAGCCGTTTTCGAGATATTAAGCCTGGCTCCTTTTTTAATTGACACCCTGTATACAGGGTGTAACAGATGTATCCCCCCCCCCGTCTAACTTTTGAACGAGTTGAGATAAATTGTTACGGTTTGGACCATTCTTTATTATTTTAGCGGAACTTTAGTTTTTTGGGGGGGGGTGTCAATCCCCCCCCTTATGCCTGTGCGATTGATCGAACATACGATCGATCGAAACGAAATTTTTCGATCGAACCGAGTTTTCCGAATTATTGATCGATCGATAAAATGTTGTATTACGAGCGATCGAAATTTGGTAAAAATCCGATCGATCGAAACTATCCGAACTTTCGATCGATCGGAACTTTCCGGAGTTTCGATCGATCGAACAAATTTAGCACTTCGTGCGATCGGAATTCGGCGAAAATCCAATTGATCGAAATTACACGAAATTTCGGTCGATCGAATTTCCTGGAAGTTCCGATCGATCGAAACTTTCCGAATTTTCGATCGATCGAAAAAATTCGGAATTCCGATCGATCGAAATTTTTCTAGGTTTCAATCGATCAACAAGTGGTGCAATTACGATCGATCGGAATTTGCCGATCGATAGAAATTTTCCGGAATCCCGATCGATCGAAATTTTTCGGAATCTCGATCGATCGAAATTTTCAGAAGTTTCGATCGGAAAAAGTTAAAATTATTCCGACGTTTTGAAAGATCGCAATTCGATGGATTCTTACCTACTATTCGATTGATACGCAGAAAGTGACTAAAACGGGATACCCACACGACGGCTCTGAAGGCGCCCATAGTAATTGTAAGAATTAATTTTAGAATTTGAATACTTGGATATGATTACGAGGCAGGGAGTAATTAGCGGAATAGCCCTTGCGTTGATTTTTTTTTTTTTTTAAGCAATGACTCATCACATGACAATAATGGGGGGGGGGGGAGGACGTTGGACTTGGACGAATGAAATAAGTGAGATTTGCTCATACCCTTTCATGGGCAAATTAATACTCCTTTGAATTTCTACGATTCCATTCTATCGATGGTTCATATGTTTTTTTATTGTGAGCCGACGAAGTGTAATTTACTTATTGAAATTGTGGAAGTTTGCATTTTGCCGTTCAAGTGGACCGACGTCGACGGTCGTGGGGCTCATAATCAGTCTTCATCCACAGTGATCCCAATTCTCTTGCCTGCGGAGGGCGAGTCCTCACGTGTTTACACTCGGGAGTGCAGTTTTCCGAGTTACCTGCTTTTCGCCAAGTTGTAAGATTCTTTCACATGACACCCACCATGCCTTTCATTTGTCGAATATGTTCACATTTATTCCTCACAAAGGAAAGTCACACACCCTCTTCCCTATCTCCTGTCTCCTCTTCAATGAGTTCAATATCTTTCTATTCCTTTTTTACTGCTCTTTTTTCCTGTTCATCCTTATTCACACAAGTTTCCGAGTTGTTTTCGTGGTCGAGAGGGGCTGCCGGCTGAATGAATAGTGTGTGAAGTATATTTGACTGCCGCATGCCGGTTTGACACGAGAATCCACAGTACTTATTACCTGCTCTCGGCTTTTCACACCCTCTTTCCCCGACCCCGACCCACTCACCGCGTCGAGTCGTTCCTTTCGTAGGTGCTGCATAGTCTTACAATTAGCTCTTATTTAAGAAATTCTTACGCATTCGTTTTCACCAAAAATTAATAGAATGCGATTTTCGTTTTTGTGAAGGTGTAAGGGTAAGCCGAGAGCATTTACTGACACTGGATTCTCGAGCCAGACACTCTGCATAGGCAGACGATTTGGCTCTGTCAGTACTCGGCTTTGGCTCTATTGACACCAAAAAGTAAAAACGCTAACCTCAATAAAATTGCGAACAGAGCTCGCGACCTGATCAAACGATGGAATGGGTCTGTTGCAAACTTTTGCTACAACGATTGAGAGTGTTTAATCTAATGTAAACTCGCCTGAAAAGTCCAATGGTGGCATCAGAAAGCCACGAAATGAGATAATAAACTCACAAGAAGCGTTTAATGAAATCCAAGATGGCGGAAAAATATCGAGCAATCCGTATGCATGCACCACGAACATTCAAGGATAGCCAACCTCACAACATCGATCACAACCAATCACAACGTAAACAAACACATAACCTCTACCTCAAATGAGGTTGTAAACGTTGGCAATCCTTGGATGATCACGGTGCATACATTCAGATTCCTCGATATTTTGCCGCCATCTTGGATTTCAATAAACGCCTCTTGTGAGTTTATTGTTGTATTTCATGACTTAATGATGCCACCAATGGACTTTTCAGGCGATTTTACATTGGAATAATAACTTTTTATCGTTGTAGCAAAAGTTTTCAACAGACCCATTGGGCTGTGACATGACGGCTTTGGCTCAGCATAATTTGGAGAATCACAGTGTGTAGGTAAAGGAATCAAATACCTATGCATCGGGTACGGGAACCATTTCGGCATTTCCTTTCAGAAGAAATCTAGAAAGTGATCCTTCAATCAGATGATTAATCATTAGATGATTGATATCGTCAAAGTAAGCATATGATGCGAAAAAAGTGAGAGTTATACTCTGTTCTCGATAAGAAGGCGGGTGAGAATTCAGGTAGTAACGCACTATTTAGCAACTGTGCGGCTATGCTGGCTACTCTAACCCTTGCAGTGGCCGTTGTTCTCCCAAACTCTCTCTTGGCACGGAGAATTTTCAAGAACCGACAGACTCTAAAATTTACACCCGTCCAGTAAAAATTTCAAACGGTCAGTTTTCGAAAAAACGGACGAAATTTTCTCCCTAAAGAACCAAAACTCGGCAAAAATAGTCGAGTTCGAATGACTCTCAGAAATTCGTATTTTTCAGTCCGAATTAAATTCAGGATATTTCGTCTACTATCGAAGTTATGAGAGTCATCAATATTCAAACTCGACTATTTTGCCGAGTTTTGGCCCTTTAGTGCGAAAATTCCGTTCGTTTTTTCGACCGCTCGCAATTTTTACTGGACGTGTGTAAATGTTTGTGTCTGTCGGTTTTTGGAAATCCTCCGTGCCAAGAGAGAAGTCGGAAGAACAACGTCCACTGCGAAGGGTTGGAGTAGCCGGTATAGCCGCACTGTTGCTAAATAGTGCATTACTACCTGAATTCTCACCCGCCTTCTTATCGTGAACAGAGTATAGCAGTATAAATAACTGGAGTGGAGTTCATATACACGGAAGCGAGACGAACGACACTGGGTACTCGGGGGAGGGAATTCGAATGTTTACCTCCATTTCCTCTCCTCACAAACGCTTGATCGAACCATTTTCTCGTCTTCCTCCTCCCTCCCCCACCCTGTACCTTTCGACTCTTTCTCTCTTTGGGTCACATTCTTTCTCTATTATTTAGAAAGTAACGAAGTGATACAATAATAAGGAATAATAACTATTGAATGGATAAGCACGAGTGAAATGATGAATGTTTGCGACGTCCAAAAGAAGAAGCAACAGGACTCGTAAACAGAGGTGTGTAAATGAGTGAGTGGCGTGAGAGGCAGCGTGTGTGTGTGACTGATTGTGAGTGAAATAAAATAATAGGGAAATAATGGGACCTAAAGAGAGAAAGAGTCGGAAGGTATAGGGCGGGAGAAGCAGGAGGGAGACGAGAAAATGGTTCGATCAAATGTTTGTGAGGAGAGGAAATAGAGGTAAACATTCGAATTCCCTCCCCGAATACCCAGTGTCGTTCGTCTCGCTTCCTTCAAAATTATGGAAAAATTTGATTATGATTTGAATGTAAATTATTTTCTCGAAAAACGGCCCAAATCCATAATCTCGGCTCCGAAGCAGTCCGCAGAGGGTAGAATGACGCAAATTGGAGGTCAATAACGCCCTTCACAACAACGATGACATTTGGAGACTGACCTCCTCCCTCAAAAAAAAAAAAAAAAACAACTTAAAAAAAATTTATAAAAAAATATGAAGATTGGCGCAAACCGCAATTGATGCGTCAACTTCAAAGATCGATGGGGGGGGGGGGGGGGTTACTTCTGTCAAATTAGCTGTATACAATTTTAAGCTATTGTAGGTGTATCAAATAATATTAGTAATTTTATGTGTTTGATGTTATGAACATAGTGACAACAGATGATAATGTCGGTAAGAAAAATGAATGCATGTATACTATTCCTTGCAAAAATTAGTCAAAGTTACAAAATAAATTAGTAATAAAGTTCGTCAACTATTACTCCTTCGATTAACATTTCATGTTCTTTCTTTTTATCCTGAAAGGACTATTTTGAATTCCAAGGGGGGCGCCCATGCTGTCATTTACTCCAAGAAATAGCTGAAATGATCATTTTGGTTTTGTAATTTTTTATTTTCTGCGTCAACAAATGCAATAATTAAAATCAACGTGACCTAGATGATCAAGTGAAACTATAAAGTAGATTTTAAAATTTACAATGACTGTTTCAAGGAATATTTTCAGTTTAATGCTTCGGAAAAAATTATGAAAATCTTCATCTGGCCAATAAAAGAGACATCAGTCAACAGTGATGATATAGCGCAATCGTCTTGTTTCAACCATATAATTACTGTTTAAAATTTGTTACGCCCGCCCGCCTATTAAATGTAACATAGACAGAATTCTTAAGGAGTCGCAGTTGTGCCCCTCGCATACCACGAGAGTAGGGGGGGGGGGGGGGGGGGGGGGTTATCTACAACAATGTGCAATGATGGTCCAACATAGCTCGTAGGATTATTGGGCCGAAAACCCAAAATCAAATTCAAAATCAAATTACGCCCTGCTTAATTGGGCTAAAAGAAAAATATAAGTTTCGAAATTACTTTCGCAGGTGATTATGAGCGATTTTATCGTAATGCCATCCAGTCAATGATCGAGTATACGTGCTATTCTTACGGATTGTATTATTCCGATATAAACCCTTTCATCTCTGCGGAAATTAGCTCAAACTAACGAAAAATTTGACACTAGTAAACAATGAAGAAACCATATGGAACCGCGGAACCCGTGCCGTTGGTGGTTTGGTGTGTGTGGTCGTGAAAGGCCACACTCGACCTTCGAATCGAATTGGCTTTCTCCCATATAAGACTCATTAAATCAAGTCGATTCGATTGTTCGTGATCGGGCTTCCTGCACGGTGTTGGGAGGCCGGGGTAAAAGACGAGATTTTAGTATTTCATTCCTCTAATTACGTTAAAATGGAAGTCCTCACGGGACGCCCATCATCGCTTTTCCCGCCTCTTTCTCTTTTTCTTTCTTCCCTCGCCCGCTCCACAACGAACGATATGAAGCAAAGCAATAATGATTGGATGAAAAACATCGAGTGCAATGATGAACGATTGCGGCAAAAAGACTCGAAAACAGAGGTATATGTGATGTGTGTGAGAGAGAGAGAAAGGTCAAAAGGGGCGGAGGACTGATTGTGTGTGAGACTGTGAGAGAAAGAGAGGAAGAGTCGGATTGCCGTAATATTGCGGGCGGGAGAGGGAGGGAGGAGCGAGACGAGAAAAAGGTTCGCTCGTCACGCATTTGTGACAAGAGGAAGTTGAGGAAAACAATCGAATTTCGTTTCCCGAAACCCAGTTTCGTGCGCCTTGCAACGGCTACCATAATCATACCTACCATCCAAAAGCGCCATCCCCCAAAACGATACACCCAAAGCGCCAAGGAATTTCCGAAAAAGTAGCCCAAAATCGCCAATTTGTCGCGAAATCAATAGTCCAAAAGCGCCAAGAACATGTTAAGAGAGAGCGAGAGAGGGAAAGTTAATTATTGTATACTCACCAGTGATTTGTCGCTAGGACTTTAATGCAAATAATCGATGAAGGTTGGCAAAAAATTCACAAGCTTTGCTTCATACATGCGCAGCAGTAAAGTGTAGGAACTTTTTACGCCCCTGTGTGTGATGAAACTAGAAAATAGTCATCATTTAAGGATTCGCGGTTTTCCTCGGAGAAAAAAAATGCACGGATATTCATAAAATACGATATTGATATTGATGAAACTGAAAATCTAAGAAGTCGTCAACATTCAAAAACAAAAGAGATTGTGTAAAGCGTATTTGTTCTCATCTTGGTCCAATGGTGGTATTCTTTTGTTTGGGGGGAGAGGGGAGGGGGTGCGGGCATTAATCGGAACGCAGTTGATATCAGACTATTCGTTTCACATTTAGAACGAATTATTCGATCTCGCATTATTCGACGAATAATGCATCACGAATTATTCGATCAACCGTTGGGACCCAACTAACGGATTATTCGGTCTCTTGTTATCTGCCAAATTTTGCTTTCCGAATTATTCGGTCAATCGGTCAAAACCAACTAACGGATTATTCGGTCTCATATTATTCGTAGAATTATGCATCCGAATTATTCTGTCAATCGGTCAAGACCGACTAACGGATTATTCGGTCTCATATTATTCGTAGAATTATGCATCCGAATTATTCGGCCAATCGGTTTAGACCGACTAACGGATTATTCGGTCTCATATTATTCGTAGAATTATGCATCCGAATTATTCGGTCAATCGGTCAAGACCAACTAACGAATTATTCGATCTCATTTATTCGTAGGATTATGCTTTCCGAATTATTTGATCAATCGGTCGAGACCAACTAACGGATTATTCGGTCTCACATTATTCGTCAAATTATGCTCTCCGAATTATTCGGTCAATCGGCCGAGACCAACTGGCGGATTATTCGGTCTCACATTATTCGTCGGATAAAATCTCCGGATTATTCGGTCATTCGAAACGTCAATCGAATTATCAAAATCAATCGTGCGCCCAACTCTGCCTTACAGGACCTCTCGCGGCCGCAGTTAGACATTTCTTGTCAGAGTTACGCTGAAACGGGGAGTATTTCCCCCCCTAAGATGATATTTTTTGGCTCGAAACTGCATTGGGCCCTCTCGGGACATCATTGGGACCCGAAAAAAAGCGGAACCGATATAATACGGCTCACGACTGGTTCGTGAGAGACGAAATTCGCCTTTTTCCAGCCTCCAGCGCCCCTCTAAGGTCGATCTGACAAGACCGCGCGCCTTTGAAAAATCGATATCTCGAGAACGAATCGATGGATTGCGCACTGCGGTTTGGATTGGGCGGTAGCTTCAGCTTTTAGATAATTCTTGAAAAAAATTCAGATCCATCCAAGTTTTAAACGGATCTTATGGGACCTCCCGCGGCCGCAGTGAGACATTGTACGTGAGACTTACGCTGGAATTGGGGCCACCCCCCCCCCCCCCCCCCCGATATAGACTTTATCGGTCCGACATTTGTCAGGGCCCTTAATGAACTTCATGTGAACTCAAAAAACTCACATATGACTTCTCACGGCGCATGCTAGGTCCATGAGAGTCGAAATTCGCGGATTTTAGAGAATCTTAGATTTCTGACCCTATACCGCGCGCCTTTGAAAATCGATATCTCGAGAGTAAATCGATGTATCGCAATCCGGTTTGGACCGATCAAAAGAGTAAGCTTACCGGTACTCGCCTTTAAAAATTTTTGGATCCATCTGATTTCATTTTGAGACCTTACTTGAGTTACTTGGACCCCAGTTGGAATTATTTTTTCGGAGTTACGCTGGCAAGGGGGTCGCTCCCTCTCTTGGAAAACTGTGGAGGGGGCCCTTTGCTGGGGCATACATTCTATTTTTCATTTTTTTTTTTTTTTTTTTTTTTTTTAATTTTATATTTGTGTCTAATCTAAGTTGGGGGGGAGGAGGAGAGTACCTGCAAGTCAACCGGCAATTTACTTCTGATAGTGGCTGCGGGTCGAGGGTGCGGATTGCGGACTTTTAACTTGTTGTGGGGTTTACAGGGTGGCCGTGTCTAAACTTATGAGAAAAGAAGGCAACCACAGACCGGAAGAACGTTCAATTTCTGGTTCAGAGACCATGGACAAAGACATGGGCACCCGCAAAACAATTGCCCGGAGGGGCAACTTTTTGAATGTCAATGGAAGGTCTAGGGGACTTCACTTAGAGACGGGCAAGTCTAGAGAACCCCCCCCCCCCACTTCCGCCCAAAATAGAAAATAAATCAATTATCCTTCCAAATGGTAGAAATTGTAAGTGATTGTAGCATGTAGTTGTATCAAAAGTAATTCTATTTTTGAAGTGTTTGATATTATGAATAAAGTGACAGCATCAGATGATAGAAATAGTAAAAAGCTAAGTACAACTATTCCTTCTTTATTTTCATTGTCCTGATGAATTCTAAGAGTTAACCTATTTAAATTAACAAAACCAAACTCTTGCCTATACATTCTCTAATCATGTAATTATCGACCAGAGGATTCTGAATTTTCAAGGAAGTTCGCAAAATTCTCGTTGCCAACGGTAGTTGCCAATGTAGACACGTTCATACTAGTAGATTTTAAAACTTCTTTCGGCGAGGGAGATGACGGGTGGGAAGGATGATGTCGTCTGAATCAGGAGGGGGTGGGGTAAAAATCAGGGGGAGGTCTAGATCTGGGGGGGGGGAAGGAATCCTGAAACTGGGGGGCGAGGTATAGTGGCAAGGGGTGGTTGGGCACCACTGCTTGGGGGGGCTACTTCCCGCCCTGCCCCCCCTAAATTACGCCCCCTATTAAAATTGTAAAGTAAACTAAGAATAAAGTTTGTTAACTCTTACTCCTTTCGTTATTATTTGATCTTCGAATGTTCCGATTCTTTTTTATTGTAAAGTTTTGATTTTTCTGAATTAGGGGGGGGGGGCGCCGCGCCGCCCCTCGGGGAGCGCCCATTGACAGAAAAGGGGAGAAAGGTAAGTGTGGGAAAGCGCACGGGAATCCGGCGTAGTGTGCCGCAAAAATTACTACCAATGGCGGATCCAGAAAATTCTTTTAGGGGGGGGGGGCTTCACGCCTATGAATTTTCAAATTTGCAGAGAGGAATTTATGGGATTTTTTCTGTTGAAAAAAGGCAAAGGCTACCGTGAGTTGGGGGGGGGGGCGTGCCTTTCCCGAATCCGCCGCTGATTACCATGTAACACTGGGCCACGATGACCGATGTCGCATAAAACCAGGTAGAAGACCCGTGGCGGGCGTGGCATCCGTGATGGCTGTGAAATTGGGATGAAGTAGATGGACACACATCATTCATGCAATCTGCACAACGCGGCAAGCAACTGTTGTAGGCATAGGTGCAGTAGTTCGTGGGGAGGGCAAAAGGGACGGGAGGTCGTCGCAAAACCATGGACGAAGATATAACTAAGGACTGCCGACTGTTGTTAGTCCTGTTTTGCTCTCGACCCCAGCGCTCCAAGCAGCGGTCAGCTGAACTACTCTTTCAAGTGAGCGATCCTGGCGATGTGTCCATGCTCACATGCTGTGCTACTGCTAAAACCGTTGTTGGAGTTGGTCTGTTATGGCATGGCTGTCAACTGCTGTCGGCGACCCAAGAGGATCAGATAACTCAGTATCTCAATGGAAGATCGAAAGCAAGGGAAATTCAGAATCAACTTTGGACAAGGTAACAGAAATCATCAGCAAATTAAAAGAGTCGCCTGATCTCTACTAATAAAACAAATGTCTATGTACTCTTTCTTGTTTGATTCCGTTTTGAGGTTAACTGTGATGTATAGTATTTCAGTCCTTGATTAATCATTTTCGACAATTCAGGAATCTTTCAAGAAATACTCCAGACGTTTGCTTTTTAGCGGATTTTGCTTCCTTTTAATTCGCTGATCATTTGTTCCCCTTTGTTCAATCGTGATTCAAATTACCTACACGGTATACATTTTCGGGAAGGCATGGGAGAAAGGGAGCCGGAGCGGCCACCGCTGCAGCGGTTCGCTTTTAGTTGACCCTTATTGCTGCTTGGAGCGCTGCGGTCGCGCTCGAAAACCCGCTAACAGGTTTTAACACGGGCGGAGATAGGGAGTCGGCAGTCCTTAGTTATATCTTCGTCCATGGCTCGGAATGGTCTTAAAATTTTCCTTAGGATTTGATCTAGAACGCAACGTTCTTACATTTTCGAAAAGTTAACTCTAGCTCTCGCAATTAACGATTAAAGGCGGAAAAAGCATGGTTTCTGGACCGCGGAACAGTGGCGTTATCTAGCGGATGAGAATCTTACTACAGGTCGCTGAGGATTCACCTTAAAACGCAACGCCGATCGCGTTCCCCAAACGAACTCTTTTAGCGGACCGAAACATCAACAATAACAGGATTGGAAATTTGAAATCATCTAAATGCATTTTAAATCGCAGAATACACGAAACATGGACACAATCCTCTGATATAAAACCCCAATATCTCATACAGAAGATTTCGTTGAAGTCTGATCCAAATTAGTAACGTAATTACATTCCCAAAAATGCTTAACCTCAATCTTGGCCAAAGACTCCCGCCACAAAGAAAAAGCGACAAATTGGGAGGACACCGGATTGGCGGAATCACATGGGTCAATCGGTCCTCGAGGACCCGTTCTCGATACTGAAACCAAGCGATCCCCCGAGCGGACCCCCGAACCATGCCGTTCCTATAAGAAAAGCATTATTGACCTTGTAGAAACGATTTCAATAGAGCATGACACTCATGCTCTAAAAAAAAAAATTACAAAAAATCCCTCTAGGTAATGTTGAAAGGAACCAGAACCAATCCTCCATCAGAGTTGGGCAACCGAATAATTAGAAATAATGAAATCAGTCTGGCAACAGAGTTGATGCGTGACATGTGACACCATTGCCTGTGAGAACTGAGGCGAGGTACCATCAATTGACCGAATAATTCGGCAAATAATCTGATTTTATTGTGTCGCCAAACTAGACAAATAATTCGAATAGTATTTGCTAAACTCTGTCCTCCATAACGCTGTATCAAAAGCATGCGATAGACCCATTATTATTTACATAACACACTCACCGCTCACTGTGTGCTGAACTGTTAGTTCTCACGGCAATCAAGATAAATATACTCGCCGGACCTTGCGTCCTTGCGGTTGTCGAAACTCAAAATTCCATATCGTTGAACTCTGATTTTTGATGGAACACAAATACGATACAGATTCAAAACAATATTTACTCAATCAAACAATCGACGGGGCTGCAATCGTGTTTGAAACTCTGCCAAAAGGTATGCGTAAATTGAAAATCAGATGGCCGCTGTGGAAGTCCGTGCTGTGATTTGAATTCGATTTTAAACGTCTGAAAAGGTCCTCTAACGAAGAGCAATCAACGGTTTCTTGAACAGTGGGATGCTTATAATTTCATTCCCATTTACTGTCACTATAGTGTTCTAATTCATAAAAAGTAAAAGTGTCTCAGTGGACATGTATTACGCGGCTCTTAAATTCGAAGTAAATAAATCAAATAATTTCTTTAGATGCATTAGGCTTCATACAGATGTATTTTACTCCTAAATTACACGGGAAGAGTCCAAAACCGTCAATTTTTTTTTTTTTTTTTTTTTTTTTTTTTTTTTTTTTTTTTTTTTTTTTTTTTTTTTTTGCGCTTATGGAGACTCAAAATCCGCCAAAATTGGCGCATTCGGATGTACCGTATTAGCACTTTTGGAGTAGACGATTAGAGCCACAGAGAAAAGGAGGGGAGAGAAAGAGCTAGAGAGAGTGAGAAGCCTCTCAGTAAAATGAGAGGTTTGGGATAAGCAAATAAATACGCATGATCGAGATCGCATACCTTCGATCACCAATTATTGCATTTCAGTTAACGTTTAAATTTTTTTGACGTGGGGCCATTCCATTTACAGCCCCTAAGTGCAAATAACACGGACAGTATTTTTATCACTTATTTTTCCATCACATTTTAAGTTAACATTAAAAATTTTTTTGACGAGGGGCCATTTACACCCTCTAAGTGTGGATATTGTATGATCTTCCTAGGCTTTAACATTCATCGTACCGACGCAAATTTTACTATTGCACAGGGCGGGGGGGGGGGGTAAAAGTTGCCACACACTTCACTGCTGCATGTATGAAGCAAAGTTTGGGAACTTTTTGTCAACCAATCACCTCTTTCATCGATTTATTGTATTGACTTCGCCTCGCGACAAATCACTGGTGAGTATCTCGTTTCTCTCTCTCTCTCTCTCTCTCTCTCTCTCTCTCTCTCTCTCTCTCTCTCTCTCTCTCCCTTTCCTCTCTCTCTCTCTCTCTCTCTCTCTCTCTCTCTCTCTCTCTCTCTCTCTCTCTCTCTCTCTCTCTCTCTCTCTCTCTCTCTCTCTCTTAATTTTTTCTTGGCGATTTTGGTGCGTATGCTTTTGGCGCTTTTGGCGTATCTTTTTAGGGGATTGGCGCTTTTGGATGGTAGCCAACACACTCTATCGAGTAACTCAAGGAGAAACTGAGTGTTGTTACTCGCATCACTGAATACTTGATTAGCTACTAAACAAATAAAAGGAGAAACAAATTAAAAATAAAAAAAAAAAAAAAAAAAAACAAAAACAAAAAAACAAATAACTAATCAAACAAACAAAAAAATCAGCTTTACCATCTCAGATTCTTAAAGTTCTCTTATCTCAATATGGCTGAAACTCAGTTACATAGAGTAATTAACAAAAGTTGAGGTAAATTTAAGAAAAAGAAAGAAAATTAAAAAAAAAAAAGTTATATCAATGGAAATCTAGAGGCCAACTTTGACCGGCGCCTTCTTATATTTAAGGGGCCATTGGTATTTTCTTCGGCAAATTCCGCAAATAATCCCCCATGATGATGATTTTCTGATGGTTATGAGCATGTTCTGATGATTCTGAGGTGAGGCTTTCATTGCTATTTTATAGCAGATATTCGCATTTTGCCACTGTTATCGAAATTATAGTTTAGTGTCATTTTTGGTCACCAAACTCCAGGTCATCGTTGGACGTTAAAGCGACACTAAGTGAGTTTTAGTGACTGTGGAAAAATACGACAATCTGATGAAAAATAGCTATAAAACTTCAAAATCAAAAATCATCAAAAAAGCGTATTTTTCACAAACAAATCATTGTTTCAAGCTTAATTTTCTAGCAAAAACAAAGAGAAGCAAAAAGCCCTGGCATCACTATTCTGCCATGAAAATTGGAGGTCAATCCATTTAGTTACGAGTTTTCTGTTCGCCTTTGCTATTTTTTATTTATTTAATTTTTTTTTTAAAGCAGAAAATATCTAGTTTCATACTATAGGGTCACTGCCCAAGTCAAAACTCAAAGGACTGAATTGCCAAGGAAGCGCCAGAAAAGTCATCGAGTTCATCAGAAGGAAAACAATAAAACAAGCTGTTACGACAGCGCAATTTAAACAGTAACTGGAAAGTTCCGGAAACATCTATATTGGCGCGGCGCGAGCGGCCAAATTCAGATTTCAGCCTGGCTGGCTGGCTGGCTGGCACCGATCCAGAGTTGGAAATGAGGTTCGGTTTGATGACCCCCCTTCCCATCGCTCTTTCTTTTTTTCTACTCCTTCTCTTCTCAGAGTCCGCTGTCTATGCCTCCTTAATTTAAATAAAGATGGTTTTTTATCGTCGTCAAAAAAAAGACGGGGTATAGCCAATGTATCCGTCTTATTTTTGGACGGTTCATCGATACCATGCAGGGCTGTCAGCTTGCGCATGGAAAAATTCAAACGTGAAATAGGTGTACTTTCATTCATAATCTAACGACTGCGAGGCTGCAGGGGCGATATGTATGGTTTTAGGATAGTTTTCTGGTCAATATCCAAGGAATGAGAGAGGCAAAAAAAAAAAAAAAAAAAAAAAAAAAAATTAGGAAAAAAAATGGGTCTGTCGCAAACTTTTGAGACAGTCTTAAGGAGGGTGAAAATGACGTTGAGGGCATCAGAAAGTTCCATAACCCACTCACAAACTTAAGTAATGGGTTTATTCAAATTCAAAGATGGCGGTCAAATGAACGGGTCACAGTGGTAGTCCCATCTATAATGGGGCTGTTGCCAGTGGCGTCGCGTGCAATTTGGCAACAATGCATTCTATGCTTTTAAACTCATGTAAAAGATCAAATTCAGGGGAGTGCACAAGGAAAATTCGATATATTTAATGCGTTTAAATGGAGCAGTTGCATTGTTGTCAGATGGCATGCGACGCCACTGGCGTTGCATACTTGTGCAATAGCGTTGTAGAGGTCAAGTGTCGTAAACTCAAGTGAAAATCACATTTAGAGCATCAAAAAGTGTCAAAATCTGCTCATGAACCCACTAAAGGCGTTTCCAGAAAAGCCTAAGATGGCGGTCGAAAGGGCGAATCAACCCTGATGCATGCATGCACCACGCGCAGCAAAGATGGCCAACGTCGGCATTTGGCCACCCCCCCCCCCCCCCCAAATGCCGCCCATACCAGAGGAAAGTAATTCGACGAATAGAAAGCTGCAACAAGATGGGACTTCCCTTATTGCCTGACCCCTAATTGTGACCCACAATCTTTGAATTTGTATTAAAAGCATTTTATTGAGTTTGTAAGTGTATTTTGAGAATTTTGGATGCTTCAAATGAGAGATTTTCACGTTATTAGCATAGGAATTGACCCACCATATGACTGTAGCAAACTTTTGCAACAGACCTATTACAACTGTTGCTTCGAGGTCAGAGGTAAACACGTAGATAAACACACACAAGGCTGCTTCAACACGATGTAAATTCTCTGTCAATATCGTGCGTAAACTACTTACAAAGACAATCAAAATCAAGCAACGCAGATCAATGAGCAATAAAATAATCAACGAAATGAAAAGACAGACATTTTATTATTCATGTAATAAAGCAATAACTATACCGGCATCAAGGTAAGAGATACGCTCAACACAATGTGGACTGTTTTTCAATTTTACAGGGAAAAGCATCTTCAGGTCTCATTTTTTATTCTAAAGCATAGGAAAAAAGATCATATCTGATCGGACTCGCTGAAATTAATTCACCGAAAAGGGGAGAGTGAAAAAAAAAATACTAAACAAATAAACAAATACGTAGAAGGGCTCTAAAAATAACCTTATAAATTAAAATGTTATCTTTTCTAATGGTATAGTTGTTGCTCCATTTATATTTATGGCACCCCCATTTTTGTATACGATCTATAATAGGTGTGTAATAAAGTTGCATTCATTCTGCCCCCAGCTCTGTAAAGCACGGAAGTATTCTTATCAAGAATCGTCTCTTTATTGCTCGTTTGTATAAGACCTAATTTCCAGTGCTCATCGTTTTACCGTACCTAACGGCTAAAAACATAAGAATTTTGGTTAAAGTACTCTCCACGCGCAAACGAAGGAATATTATAGAAGTATTAGGTAACCTCACAAGCGAAGTGCAGTTTGATGACTATGATCCAACGACCGACGAGAGAACATAACCTTCAAATCGGCTCAATGAGTGCAATTGCAAGTTGATATAATAAGTCTGTTATGAGCTTTTGCAACCGGAGTTTAAAGGTATTGATTCCAATGGTTCTGATGCCAACTTTTGCTACAGCGCCATAGAGTGCGTTCAATCTCATGTAAAATCGCGTGAAAAGTCCATTGGTGGCATCAGAAAGTCATTGAATGCATTATAAAACTCACGAGAGACTTTTAATGAAGGCCAAGATGGCGGTAAACTATTGAGCAACCTGTATGCATGCACCACGAACATCCAAGGATAGCCAACCTCACAATATCGATCACACCCAATCACAGCGTAAATAAACACATAACCCCTGAGGCTGTGAGGTTGTCAACGTTGGCAATCCTTGGATGTTAAAGGTGCATGCATACAGATTGCTCGATATTTTACCGCCATCTTGGATTTCATTAAACGTCGCTTGTGAGTTTATAATCGTATTTCAATACTTTCTGGTGCCACCAATGGACTTTTCGAGCTATTTTACATACGATGAAACACTCTTTATCGTTGTAGCAAAAGTTTCAAACAGACCCATTGGTAGCTTACCGCAAAGATAGAGATGCGCGCACTTACACTGATAGAATAAATCACTTCTTTGAAAACAAGGAAACACGTTTACTTGTGACAATTTTCCTTGCGCGCAGTAAAGTTCTGTTTCATGAAGGAGAAGCACTGTTACAACAAAGAATCTTTTACTTGTAGCAGCAGACATCTTCTTTGGATTAAATTAAGGCATTCCCCATTAATCAATATTTTACTGTGCAGTTTCTTTAACACAAACGAAATACACCTTGGATTAAAAAAATAATTCTCTCAGTGTAAAACTACCAAAATTCACCCATAAACTGAAAGTAAGAAAACCAAAATTGAATATTTATCCTATGTCACTGCTTGCGGAGGGGAAATGGTGAACTATCATTGCTTAATTGGTAAAGATGAGTCCATCAGTAATTTGTCTTATCTCTTTTGCCAAGGACCATTTAACAGGTTAGTCCGATAACGCTGTTTTCTTCGTAACCAAGCATGCTATTCTAATAGGGGTCATATTTCTAATTTTGTCAGGTCTGCCTGTCGGAACATATACTGAACGGAGCAAAATATTACCGCGTCATTGGACTGCGGAGATGTTTTAATGGACCTTGACCAAATCGGGGAATGGACTCGTATTTGAATAACATAGTTTCTTGATTTGGTCACAAAGATTACAGCACTATCAAACTGACCCATTTAAATGGATCGTGTCTCTTTGGTATGTCCTTTTAAATTAACCATTTCCATACCACGCTCGAGTTATTTGTTTTTCGATTATGTCCCGTCGAGCACCTTCAATGAACAGGGTAGGCTAAATGAACACCATTGAATACGAATAGTTAACTACCCACCAGTGGCGTAGCGTGCAACTTGGCAACATTGTATTGCGTCCATTTAAACCCGTGTATAAGATCGAATGCGGAGGTGTTCACCGAACACCCGATCGTTCGATGTTTTTCATGGGTTTAAATGGACGAACTGCAACGTTGCCAAATGGCACGCTACGCCACTGTCAACTACCCTCCAAATCGAGCTACTTTATAGCTATGATTTCTTCTGGAAACCTAAACCTGCGGTGATAAAAAGGTTGACGCACTTCTGGAAACCCACTGTTGTTGGGCCTACTAAACCTTATGTAGAAATACATTTCATGATGTCCATACAGAAAAAAAAAAACACAAAAAACACTTTGGTAGGGCTGACAAAACCTATGGTAGAAAAATGACTCAGCAAAAGACTTTCAGTGGCGAAGCGTGAAATTTGACAACCATGTATTTTCTTCATTTAAATTCACCAAAAAAGTCGAACGTTTCAGTCATCGGCGATGACCTGGCATTTCGACCTTTCTTATGTGTTTAAATGTTAAAGAGGAACGTTGCCAAATTGCACGCCTCGCCACTGAAGACTTTATAGTTATAGTTAAGCCAACAAAAGGTTATTTACTCCGCCTAATAAAAGAGATTTTGCAGGGGGAACCAAAGATTTTGTTGGTTCAACTAAAGTCTTTTGTTGGGTCATAATCCCACCAAAGGTTTTGTCAGCGTTATACCAAAGTGTTTTTCTCTATTTTTTCTGTGCATCCCTATAACTCACAATCAGTCCTTTTCTGTAACACGCGTGTTCAAATGACAAGGGGATGAGAAAAACGAATTATTTATCTTTGACCAGCCTCTGGTTGAACGGACTGTCAATGATTGAGTCCTTTTGTTTCTCATCTATGATACGCAAATCTGCACTCGATCCGGATGATAAAACACCCTTCCCGTCCGTATCAAAATATAAACAAGAGTCAACAACATTTTATTAGGTCGAGGTCTTTAAGCGTCTCGAAATCGGTTTCTCGATTGCCGCCACTAAACTTGGCGAGCATTCTCTGTTTCCCATACCGAGGCAGTCACCCGTCGCACAGTGTTTCAAAATATGGAATTTTTCGGACATAATATTTCGAAAGAAAAAAAAAACATAAAGATAAATTAAAAATGTGTGGAAATTTTATTTAAAAGCTTGAAATGAGTCAAACATCATAATTTTGTGCAAAAAAATGTCAGCACAACAGTTTTTTTTCTTTTTTTTGAAGTAAAAGAACAAGAACTTTTCTTGTCCAGAAAAACCTGTGTTTCGGTCGAGTGTGCGCAGTTTCGGTTGTGTTGTATCTCCTTGTGTACAGTGATACTCTGTTGCCGGCCTGAAAATGATTAATGCAAGAAAGTAGTAAAGTAATTTGGTTGTCTGGCACAGCCACTGGCTCTTAAGACTCCTGCGTCTCCAGTCTCAAGTCTTGAGATCCCCCGCTCTTAAATCGCTCGGCTGCTCTCCGTCGCTCGCTCATCCCGTCCAAGAGGGAGCGGCCCACCGCACACTAAATCAAAACGTGCCAATTTTTGGACATGAGAAGTTCTTGTTAACCCGCCGTCAGTCGCGCCCTAAAAACTTCCGCGAGTAGTCGCGCGGGGTCGTTTTCGACACCAAAGTTCTTTCGTCCCATTTTACCACCGTCATTCAAAATTTTGATTTCAACGATGCAGAATGGTAATAAGTATGTGTTTTTAAAGCTTTTCACGTGAAAACTCGTTTTGAAAAAAGAATTTTACGTTCAGTAATTGGTATATTGTAATCTGTGTCCGAAAACCCCCAAAACTGTGACTTTTCTCAGATTTTTATCGGTCAGCTGCCTTTAACTAGTTTTGAAACTTATAAATCGAGGTTTTTTTTACTTCTAGGCACTATAGAAGATAATTTCATAAAAAAAAAGTAGGGGGTTTGGGGGCAATTTTTTGAGATATCCCCCCCTCAATCCCCGTCCCATATTTAGTCCAAAAATTTTTGGATATGAAACAAGTAACCATCTGAAAAACTTTTTTTTTTACCGAATGAGAGGGAAAAAAACCCCAAATTTAAAGGTTAGCAAGATTCCATCAACCAAAAACAGAATCGAAATTGAGGATTTAGGGGAGGGCTGGAGGGGAAAAAGGGGGGGGGTAGCAAAGTGGAGATACTTAGATTTTTTTGCTGTGATCTTTTTGGTTTTCGTACTTGATTCTAGGTACCCTTTTACACCTCCCTTTTGCTTTCCCCCCCCTTTCCCCCCTTCATTTCCCATCTCTTTCCCCTTTTTTCCCCCCCTCCCCCTCCCCCCCCCCATGTAAAATAATCAAACTTTCGGGGAAAAAAAAAAAAAACAAAAACAAAAAAAAATTATGATCAGTGGCGTCGCGTGTAATCTGGCAACGCCGCATTTCGTCGATTCAAATGCATGAAAAAGGCCAAACTAATAGAGGTGCGAAGTGCACTCCCTCGAATTGACAGTTTGTGTGGGTTTGAATGGACAAAATGCGGTACTGCCAGATCGCAAGCGGCGCCGCACTGATTTATGTAAAAATTGATACGTAAAAAATTTGGGGATAAACGAGTAATTTAGAAAAAAACAGTAAGAGCAAACATTAGATTTGCTAAAAGTATTGTAGTAAGTAAAGAAAATTAAAAAACCAACGGCGATCACATCACGTGAGTGCAAACACCGCACAGAATCCACGTTTACGTTATGTTCACTCGGTCACATTTTATGAACGTGAGTAGTCGCGCGGGGTCGAAAAGGACCCCAAGCAACTTTGGCGCGTCCGTGCTTCAAAACGAATGATTGAATTAAATTTATATTTACAGAGTGGATAGTCCAAACCCTTTGAAGGAAGGTACTGAAACGGACGAGCTAAAACCTTCAAATTTTCATGGACGAAATTGCATTTTTTGACCCCTGGGGTCGTTTTCGACCCCGCGCGACTGACGGCGGGTTAAATTTAGCTTTTAAAAACAATTTATAGTGTTGGTATTTTCTTGCAAAAACTTTGTTAATTTCCTCATTTTAAGCTCTGAAATTAATGAACTCACACATTTATAAGTTGTATTGTTCGGTATCCGGAAGTTTCGGCGCACGGAGATCTCGGCGCACGGAAATCTCGGCGCGCGCCTGATTTTTTTTTCAAGCGGTAAAATTAAGTAACGTCGAGCGTAGTTAGTACTTGGATCGATTATGGGGATGCGCCGAAATCTCCCCGCGCCGAAATTTTTGCGCCGAGATTTCCGGCGCCGAAATTTTCGCGCCAAAACTTCCTAGATTCGTATTGTTCTACTTACTGTTCATAATCTTAATTTTTATCCCTAAAATTATGACCAGGAATATTCCAAACGTCAATCCACTGTGCAGTGTGCACCGCTCTTTTTTGGACAGTGCGCAGTGATGTCCCTTTGCCGTCACCGTCGCGTGACACACATTGGAAATAAATAAACGATTTTACGGTCAAGATAATTAATTAGCACATTAATCTTCTTAATATCAAACAGAACAAAGGCCTGCAGTCTGCGCTGACCTTAGTTCCTTGGAGAACAACTAAACAAGGAACTAATCTTGGAGTACTAAACTCAAAGTTAATGTTTAATATTGACGGACAACATACCGAGTTTAATGAGACAAAATTATGGTGCCCAGAATTTGAACTTAACCCTTAAATTCAAAAGTTGGGGAAAATGTTTACGTATTTTTCTTTTCACAAAATCTTTGTTATTATAACTAAAAAGAAGTATCCTTTCACCAATTGTTTATCATCCAATAAAATAAGTCATGAGTTGCAATGAGTGAAAGAGTCACAGATGCAAAATACATGGAAACCCTTGAGGGCGATCGACTCCATTTGCCAAGCTATGAATCGATAGAGGGGTCACAAAGGGGGTTTTGGAAACATAACTTTTTTGTCAATTTGATGAGTCTTGAGTAGTTGCAATGAGTGAAAGAGCCACAGATGCAAAAGATATGGAAACCCTTGAGGGCGATCGACTCCATTTATCAAGCTGAATCGATAGAGGAGTCTGGAGTCACAAGGGGGGTTTTGGAGACATCACCTTTTTGTCCATATTTTTATCCCAATGATAAATTAAGTTGACAATAAAGGCGTACTGTGCAGCAGCTGCTTTGGAACTCTGGATTTGTCATCTTTGAATGTTTAGCCAAAAATGATGTACGGTCTCCTTATAAGCTATGGAATGTTATGGGTCTTTCTGAAGTGAACGATTAAAACAGATTTTTATCCGTCCAGAATGTACATTTAATGATTATTTTATAAACATATCTCATTACTTAAACTCTTCTGAAGGTAGAACACGAATAGACACCTATATTCCCATATCTACACCTATACATATGTCTGAAGAAATCAACGCTTCAAGCCAGCGAGCAGTGGCTCCAAAATGAATGGTGAATGGGTGTTACAGATAAGGCTGCCTCGACTAAAATGCGATCCAACCGGACAGAAGCGCTAGATTACGATGCTACAACGCTCTCAAGCGAGCTTTGGGGGTTGCAGATTATCGTTGTGGAAAGGGGGTGTCTCATTCGAGATGTCTACTGACTCATTCTCCCCCTCTTGCACTCTCTCTCTCTCTCTCTCTCTCTCTCTCTCTCTTTATCTCTCTCTCCCTCTCTTTCCATATTTCTCTGTCTCTCTCTTTCTCTCGTTCTTTGTCTCTCTCTCTTAGTGGGCTTTCTTCATTGACCCTATTTAGGCGCGTTTAGTTCCGAGGATTATGAAACGTAGAGGGAACGGGCCAGATAGAAGAGGAATGAACATATTCTCTGGTTTTGATTCCATTCGTTATGAAGGCACGATGTTTATAACATTTTTTTTCAATCCCTCCGGAAATCTTTAGCCATATTTTGATTGATCGAATGTAATGAATAATTTTTGAAGAGAACGAAATGATGAATCAAATTCAATTCTTACCGAAACGGTAAACGCACTCAAATCTATATGAGAGCATGAAAAATTGAAAGTATATATGTCATTCTACATATTCGAGGAAACTCAATCGTGTTTTTAGATGTGTTTTCGGGGCATCGATGGCATCAATTCGATTTCAAATTCACCTCCGGACTTGAATTCAAAATCGAATCGATGCCATCGATGACTGAAAACACCGAAAAAGTTCGACAAACACAATCCAGTTTCGTGTCATCCTTTGTTGTCATGCGTAGGTTGGCAATGTTGTTGTCGAAAACATTCGTCGCGAAAATTCGCCTATTATTTTCACCTACTTCTAAAGCGTCACCTTCACACTCACTTTCGTCTGTTGATTCGTCTGGTTTTTTGAGGAACTTCATCATAACCGTAACTGTCGGCGAATGAAATAACGTTAGTAGACGCCTTAGATTTTAGCTCAGATAGGCCATCTGCATTCTGCAATGCTCATTTTCATTTTCATGAGTACCTGATTGATCGACGGTGCAGATTCGGGGCATCAGTTGAACTTGAGTATGTTTGAGTGTTTCAACTTAATTCGGCGCAGAGGCCTGATCAAGTTGGAACTCGACCTAGTTCAACCGATGAGCGACAATCCAACTCAGGTGAAGTTTGAACTAGTGTCCCTATAAGTGGAGAGTTAAGAGTACTGCAGGTTGCTACTGTGATCAAAATCGTAGGAGTCTTCTGACATAATTTAATTCGTCCACCTTACATAGGAATGTAGGCTCTTTCCAAAGTACACCAACCATCCAATCGTCTGAACGGTGAGCTTCTCTGATGATTAACAGAGAAACACAAACGACCATCTGGCATTGCATGCGGAATCTGTCGCAGCGTTGCATTTTGTCTTTTTAAATCCGCATGAAAAAGGTCGACAGCTCATATGCACTGTTATCACAGTCAATTTGAGAATTTTGTTTGGGATTAAATAGGACAAAATGAAAGGTGACGAATGAGACAGTTGCACGGGTTTAAAATGTTGTGTATATATTTTATAAAGAAAGTGAAAATACTTGATGAGCTAAGAAAATTAAGTCCCATTGTTCCGGAGATGAGGTTTTGGCTCAAACTACATTGTTCTAAATGGAAATTCCGCGTAGTTACGTCACTACGCAGGCGATTTTTTACAACTTTACACGTGTGTATCTCCAAAACCAGGACACTTATGAAAAAACCAAAAACAACATTGTTCATCAGCTCATCAAGCACTATCATTTTCAAAACACACAATTTCAGGCCCTTGCAACTGTCCCATTTCACCCTACGTTCACTATAGATAGAGTGACATCATCGCAAAACACGTAGCATTTGCGCATATTTCAATCGCCTGTCATGCGCTAGCTCGAGGACAAAGATACGGAGACAGGATAGAAAATACATTATTACCGAACGCACCTGCTTATTATATCAAATGGTGCTTTGTGCGTTGCGGTCTGCATACTCTTTCCCTCGCACATTTGTCACCACGTGTACACTTGTACAGTCCCTCTCAATATTTTATCGATCTATTCCAAGAAATTGAAAACAGCTTGTGTAATAAAAGCGAACTTTTCTCGTTCTGTTTGATAAGCATCCTCATTTGTTTCGACATTTTCTAAGGCTTCATGTTCAAGTCGTGAAACACTGTTGCTATACACTGAAGTGCAAATGGTTGAATAAATCACTCATAAATCTAACGTAATCTAGTTCGAGGCCTCAGCAAAATTTGGTTTCGGTTTCTCGTCTTAAACGAACAAAAGTAGAGCTCAAGTTTTAACGGAAAGAAGAATAGATGAGAGGAGAGAAAGGGGAGAGGAGAGGAGAGAAAGAAGAGAGAATGATTAAAAGAAAAAGAGACTCCACTCTCTTCTCTCTTATATTGATCCAACACAATCCAACCGCTATGATCCGCGTGACCCACTACCCCGTCAAGGTCAACAACCTCCCGCTTTGTGTCTAAAATAAACCTCTCATCCAGCTCCCTCCCCTCCCTCCCCTCCCTGTTTCCCATACCGACAAAGGTTTTATAACCCTCCCTTTCCCCCTCTCCCCTCCCACCGGTCTGTTCTCAGTTTCATCCCCCCACCGTGACCTATGAGGAACAAAAGAGGAATCAAAGAAACACAAAATTGTGAAATTCATACACGGAAAAAAACTACGGTGAAAATAACCATACGGATACCTGATTTTGGCACCTGCTAGATGTTATGGTAATGTTAATCAGAAGTATACTATGTTTTGACTAGGTACTAGGTGATTTTACCTGATTGCTTGTCGAATTTACTCAAAGTATCGGTAAATGTACCATACTTCTGGTCAAGTTTACCATAATATCTAGCAGGTGCCAAAATCAGGTATCCGTATGGTTATTTTCACTAATCTTTTTTTCCCGTGTATATTTGTCTGATTTTAAATCGGCCCTATGTTGCCGAAGTGTTTAAAAACCGTGTTAGCTTGGCTGATGACATCATTGTGGAAACAAAAAGACCAAAAATATTCTCTTCCAGGCCTTAGTGTCGCGAGCGTGTAGTTACAGCGCAAGCGAGTATAAAAGGCTTTTACGAATGTTTGGCGGGTTTAGTTTTATTTTCAAGTCGAAACAAACGGCGATGACAATTTTAAACTTAAAACACACACACGAGGTCGCGACGCCAAAAGTCAACTTACACGGGATGAAACTCGTTGACGAGCGAGGCCTCGGCAAAAACAATGATGAGTATTTTAATCGGAATTTTCGCACGGACAAAAGGCGGAGAAGCCGCGGCACCATGGTCGGAGATCGAGAAAAAAATGGGGCAAAAATCGGTGAAAAAAAGTAATAAAAAATCATCGTTTTCCTCCTTTTAATCTTAACCCAAAACTTTTTAGTGACACTTCTAAATTAAATTACTTATTACAAGTGTTTTCTGTTTTTAAAATTAGTCTTGAAAGTTTATGAATGACTTTATGAGAAATCTAATTTCTGATTTTTGGCCACTTTTTGACGATCTCAGACTATTGTGCTCGGTGAGGACACGATTCCCCGGCGGAACTGCCCTCGAGGTTGTGAAGCTGGTTTTTGTAATTGGATTCTCCGACTCCGCAACCCGGCCGGGGCTCATGCAAAGCAACGTTGCCATTTTTTAAGAACGATAATTAATCTGCAATTGAAGGGTAGAGTGGATAAAGAGGTTATATGACATTTTGGAAAAAATCGAGTTAGGACAGAGGATGAAGGAGTTATGATGATATCCATCTATAAATTTTCCAACTGGTTCAAAAAATGTAGGATATGACTCTTCTTTCAAAGCTGTTGCGGTTGATGTTCAGCTAAAATATCGAAAACGTCCACACTTTGAACTTTAAAGTCGATTTTCTCAAAATCAAAAAAGTGTCACATAACCCCTTTATCCACTCTACCCTCCAATTACTAGGCGTGTAAAAAGCACAGGTGTTGATGTGAATCTCCAGATGTTAGAGCAAATGTCTGCCATCAAAGCGCTACGGTTTGATTCATGTCAAATGACAGGCCAAATGTAATTTATATCGGGGCTCTAACTAACTTTCACGGTAGGTAATTGAATATAGATAATTATTCCTTAAAAAACAGCGAAAAATGGATACGAACACATTAAAAAAAACACGAGATTCTCTCTCAGACTCACAAGATGACTTTAAAGTTTAAGGCAGTAGTGGTGGAGCTATGCTTGGCCATAGCGAGATTCCTATCTAATTTGATGCTTTCCTCTGTGTGGGTGTTTTTTTTTTTTTAGAGAGAGAGAGACTGATTAGACAGGAATCTCTCCCATGACACCCTGCGCAGTTTCGCCTTTTGAGAGCAAAGATGGTGGAGCTATGCATGCAAGTACCATAAGATATTTCCTATCTAATTGTTCTCCCTCTCTATAGAACCACACAGAGGAAACCCTGGAATTTGTTCGTAATCTCCCATGGGGTATCTGCGTAGCTCCACCACGCCTTGAACCTTTAAAGTCATTTTGTAAGTCCTGGGTGAATTTCGAGAATTTTTAGTACACCTTCATCGTCATTTTTGCTGGATTTTGCTCAAGAATTAACTATTCAATCACCTGCAGCAAAAGTTGGCAAGAGCCCCTTAAAAAAAAAAAAAAAAAGTAAGTTACTAGATAATCATCGATCTAGAGAATGTCTCTACCAAATATATCGTTAGTATAACTTCAAAAATAAGGCTAAAAGTACCAAAAAAAGGATGTCACATTTTTTATACAAGAATTAATTTGCAATATTCCTTATTTTCGTACAATCGATAATTTTCCTTCTGTTTTAACTTATGTGCACGGAAAAAAAAATATTTGGTGGAATAGATTTTACTTGTTTTTTTTTTTCTTCCGCAAGAAAACATTGATTTCTTGAAAGTTTAATCGAGCCCCTCAAGGATTGGTTCTTTTCTACGCAGGTTTATATTATTGCGAATAGCTTGAGATAAATCATCTTTGATAATACATGGAGGCTAGGCTCTTTTCTATACACGGAGAAAAAATTTCCGATTGAAATAATAAGCATTCTTATTGATTCAACCAGAATTATCATTAGTCAAATTGAACGTTCTGATGATTCAGAAGAATCACGAGAAAGAATCGTATAAATAAGAATTCTTATTATTTTAAAGGGAATTTCTTTTTACCCCAATTCCTTCCTGCTTTCCGTAATTTCAATCAGAAATTTTTCTCCGTGTAGGTTTACATGAAAAATACTTATAAATGGATCGTATTTCACGAGTCATCAATGATCGATTTCTTTCTATATGTTTATAGAGAATACATATGAATACATTGCATTTAACTAGCCAGAACTGGTCTTGATCACGTTAAAAAAGAAATTTGTTTAGGCAGATACCTGAAAATGGCAACTCTGGGAGGCAGTGCAACGTTTGAAGAGCTCGCAAAGCCCATCTATGCAAATGAATGAGACAGACACAAACACACACATGAGGCCTCCGGTATGACACGGATGCGTGGCGGGTTGCCCGTTTTCAGGATTCGAGGGTCAGTATAATGTAGCCTTGACGATCAAACGTGGATTGTTCGCTTTGGGAATATCAAATTGAATCCGCAGTTAAGATAGGCTGCTTCAAGCTAACCTCACAGAGGTATTTTGGACGCTCGAGAAAAATTGATGAAATTAGAGAGACGTCACTTCAACAAAATTCGCTTTCCTATTCATACATCACGAAAAGCTCTCTCTCTCTCTCTCTCTCTCTCTCTCTCTCTCTCTCTCTCACTCTCTCTCTCACACACTTTCTCTCTCTCTCTCTCTCTCTCTCTCTCTCTCTCTCTCTCTCTCTCTCTCTCTCTCTCTTTCTCTCTCTCATCGCTGAGTCCGACTTTTTCTCGATTATTTCTAATCAAGCAGCATAATGTGGTTTACTATTTGAACTCTTTTTGTCGATGACGTATAAAATAAAGCAGATGATACGCGTCTTCATTAATGAATAGAAAGTTCACAAAGCCCTCACTGTTCTGCTTTGGGATTTGTTGTTTGTAACTTATTGGATTGATGAGGGTATTTAGATACATTTTGAATGCATTTATCCAACACTTAATTACTGTTACAGTTTTACTATTTGAAATAGTTGAATAACCTTCGTCCTGTGTTAATTTAAAAATGTCAAATCGTAAAGCTAACTTTTTTTAAGTGTTATCCATACTTGCCTCGAAGCAAATAGTTAAATTTAACACTAGTTTCCCTTCAGTGTAGCATTAAAAACGAAAGAGCGAGCCTCGCGGATGTGGCTCTCGGTTGCACGTATTTCAAAGTGCCTTCAAAATACAGAATATGCAATTCCAGCGTCGGCGAGTATGAATAGTTACGTTTTAAAACGCCGCGCCGCAAATCTTCTCTTGCTAGATTTTTGACGAATACCTTTCTATCTTTGTAGTCCCTCTTGAAGAAATGGCAGATGACTGCAGTCAGTGGTGGCTTAAGAATTTGCGATTCATCAATTGCGATTTTATTGAAATTTGTGGATAAAAGTCGAATCTTATCAATTGCGATTTTATTGAAATTTGTGGATAAAAGTCGAATCTTAAAATAATCGATAATCAAACAGAAACAAAGCGTCTATGCTTCCTCACATTGAGATAGGACTTACAACCCATAGCATAAAACCCTTCTTTAGTTACAGCTCGTTGCAGTGTTGCCAGATCGAGGGTAAAAAGCTGTATCGTCCCCATTTAAATCAATGTAAAGCGTACGGCTTTTTCACCCCAATCTAGCAACACTGGCTCGTTGATAAAACCCCAAAATCTGATTCATAATTTTGCTGCAGCAATAAAGAATCTTGATTTTTTCATGGGCACATTGAAAACGTTTCAAAAACCACTCATTAACTCGGGAAAATAATTTAATTTCAAACAGCCCGCGCTACACTGGGCACTTCTTGCACCGGGATATAACTTCATAGACGGAATCATCGTGTATATTTAAACAGCATCGTGCAACTACAAAATAATAGAACTTCCTTCTAAATGCATGTCTGGTCTTCTCTGGTTTATTAAATAATACAAAATAATACAAGAATTGTAAGCATCTAAACGAAACATTAAAATGTTCGGAAGTTTTGTTGATGTTTAAATTAACGTGGTGGTTCCACCTATGTAGCTGTACGTTGGTGATAAAAGTATCAACTGTGTAGCACGGGTTGTTTGGAATGGAAGATATTTTCTGAGTAAATGAGTGGATTTTGTAATTTATTAATATGCGCGTCTTTGTTTTAGCCGAATTTTAAGTTAGAACCCATGTGTCATATTGCTGTAGCAAAGTACTCAACAGACCCATCGAATCGATCAAAGGGTGCTTTAACTGAGCCCCAAATATATCGATATTTTTGCGTGCCCGGAAAAAGAGACTGGTAGAATTTACCATCTGCATAGCTGATTTTGGCGTCTGCTAGCATGTATGGTTGCATTTTACCATAATATGGTAAGTCCAACGTACCTTGTGGGAAATTAAGGTAAAATGTTGTAAATTTTACCATCCTTTAGTGAAATTTACCATACTTGCTACGGCAGACTCCGCAAAATCAGCTATGGTAAATTCTACCAATCTTTTATTTCCGGGTACGTTCAAATGGCCGCAAAATATAACAAATTTTTTCGCGATTCGCTCTACACAGACTTATTTTAAAAATAATTTGGACCGTGTTTGCAAGGCTTTTATACATTTATAAAATCGGTCTATTCAAGATTGAGGAAAAGGGAGTGCAAGTCAACACTCAACAGCGATCCCGAGGTTTGGAAAATCTTCGCTGATGCATTCCGAGCAAATCTCGTGCCTCCGGAGAACAGAGAGAGCCCTCTCATCCGCCAAAACACGACTCCTCTCCTCCGCATCTTGTTCACTCCCACCTCCTCCGTTCCCATTTTCAGGCGCCTCGATGCATCCCGGTGAGCCCAGAAGCACGGGTAATAATCTAATTCCTCGTCTCCAGTTTACTTATCGAATTACAACGGGTAACTTCAGCTTCCAACCGGTGTTGCTAGTTTCATAAGAAGCTCCACAGACTAACCAATTTGATGTTCGATACATTTTGCCGAGTGACGTACTAATAGACCGTGCAACAACGTTCTTCCTCTCCTCTGTCCCTCCTCCTCTCTCTTTTCCTCTACATTGCTACAAAAGCTACACACTGAAGAACAGTTTGTGTTCCCTAAATTTAAATTTATTCAGACGAGAGTACTCGGCGTCTAATTCGTTCAACTTCCTCACATCCGTATTCGTATACAACGCAAGTAGATGGGATTCAGACGATTCAATTGATCAACCAAAACGGATTAAAGGTGTGTCCCGTGTCACTGGTCAGTATTCATTGACGAAACATGAAAAGAAACAACTTAATTTGCTTAGGTGCTTTAAGAATAGATACAGGATTCAGACGATTTAATTGATCAATCAAAACGATTTAAAGGTGGGTCCCGTGTCACTGGTCAATATTCATTGGCGAAACATGAAAAGAACCAACTTAATTTGCTTAGGTGCTTTAAGAATGGATGCGGGATTCAGACGATATCAACCAAAACGGATTAAAGGTGTGTCCCGTGTCACTGGTCAGTATTCATTGACGAAACATGAAAAGAAACAACTTAATTTGCTTAGGTGCTTTAAGTATGGATGCGGAATTCAAACGATTCAATTGATCAACCAAAACGGATTAAAGGTGTGTCCCGTGTCACTGGTCAGTATTCATTGACAAAACATGAAAAGGAACAACTTAATTTGCTTAGGTGCTTTAAGTATGGATGCGGAATTCAAACGATTCAATTGATCAACCAAAACGGATTAAAGGTGTGTCCCGTGTCACTGGTCAGTATTCATTGACGAAACATGAAAAGAAACAACTTAATTTGCTTAGGTGCTTTAAGTATGGGTGCGGAATTCAGACGATTTAATTGATCAACCAAAACAGATTAAAGGTGTGTCCCGTGTCACTGGTCAGTATTCTGGTCAGTATTCATTGACGAAACATGAAAAGAAACAACTTAATTTGCTTAGGTGCTTTAAGTATGGGTGCGGAATTCAGACGATTTAATTGATCAACCAAAACAGATTAAAGGTGTGTCCCGTGTCACTGGTCAGTATTCTGGTCAGTATTCATTGACAAAACATGAAAAGAAACAACTTAATTTACTTAGGTGCTTTAAGTATGGGTGCGGAATTCAGACGATTTAATTGATCAACCAAAACAGATTAAAGGTGTGTCCCGTGTCACTGGTCAGTATTCTGGTCAGTATTCATTGACAAAACATGAAAAGGAACAACTTAATTTGCTTAGGTGCTTTAAGTATGGATGCGGAATTCAAACGATTCAATTGATCAACCAAAACGGATTAAAGGTGTGTCCCGTGTCACTGGTCAGTATTCATTGACGAAACATGAAAAGAAACAACTTAATTTGCTTAGGTGCTTTAAGTATGGGTGCGGAATTCAGACGATTTAATTGATCAACCAAAACAGATTAAAGGTGTGTCCCGTGTCACTGGTCAGTATTCTGGTCAGTATTCATTGACAAAACATGAAAAGGAACAACTTAATTTGCTTAGGTGCTTTAAGTATGGATGCGGAATTCAAACGATTTAATTGATCAACCAAAACGGATTAAAGGTGTGTCCCGTGTCACTGGTCAGTATTCTGGTCAGTATTCATTGACAAAACATGAAAAGGAACAACTTAATTTGCTTAGGTGCTTTAAGTATGGATGCGGGATTCAGACGATTTAATTGATCAACTAAAACAAATTAACGGTGTCCCATGTCACAGGTCATGAATAATTGATAAAACATTAAAATATCGAATTAAACAACTTTTTTTTGCTGCTAATTTAATTGTCGAATAAACAAAAAAATTGTCTAGAAATGGAGCTAAAGTTTATATAGGGATCGAGGGGACGTTTCGAAACTTTGCAGTTTATCAACCGCAAATAAACACACACACACACACACACACACAAAATAAAAAAATCGCCGAAAAATTGAGTCGCCACTCTAACAGCAAAGCCGAGACTCGGCCAAAATCGGTGTTTGTGTACCTGCTCTTCAGACTTGGCCTTGCTGTTAGAGCGGTGACTTAATGTTTGGGTTAGTTTTTTTTTTATTTTTTTTGCGTGTTTATTTGCGATTGATAATGAGACCGTGAAGTTTTGAAATGTCCCGACGCACACTGACGCGTGTCAATGAAAATAGCCGGACATGGCGTGGCGACTTTAGATGTGTATATCTCTGTCAATACGCAACTTAAAAGTTTAAAAGAGATTTAATTGGTTTTATTGTAAAATTTCCTAAAGGAATCGTCATTTAAAGTTTGTTTTTTGACTGCAAAAAACATTCAAAAATGCATTTTTGGTAATATATTACATGTCCGACCCCACCCATTGACTCGCTCTACTGTGCGCCATTTCAAATGGGCAAAAATCGAGGATAGGAAAGGGCTTGAGACAGACAGACAGAGCGAGAGCAAGAGTGAGAGAGAGAGAGAAAGAGAGAGAGAGAAAGAGAGAGAGAGAGAAAGAGAGAGAGAGAGAAAGAGAGAGAGAGAGAAAGAGAGAGAGAGAGAAAGAGAGAGAGTGAGAGAGGCAGAGGGATGGAAAGAGAGATAGAGGAAAAGTAGGAGGGAGAGAAATTCCTGGAACCACCATAGGAGACTTGATTTGCCTCCCTTTTGTACAAAGCGGAGTCTGGTATACCCGTTACCCAGTGGCGTTTCTGGGAACTTTCCTTTCTCTTTATTTGTCCGTTTAAAGGGAGTCGAATAGCCCTACATCGCGAATGTAAAACTTACCGGTCGTTAGAGATTTTTTTTCAAAGGATGAACTTGGTCCCATTTTATTTCTCAGACTCTTCCCTTTATTTTGGTTGGAAAATTTTTAAAATTTATAAAACCACTCTACCATCAAATTTTTCCGAAAAGAGAAGATTCTTTAGCTTTAGATAATGATGTTGATGATTATGTCTTTTAGAACAGTTAAAAGGAGACAAATACATAATCAAGCGAATAGTACACAAAAGGTACAGATTTAAAACAATTGAAGGAGAGTGCAACAAAGGGTTGAGAGAGAGAGAGGGAGAGCGAGAGAGAGAGGGGGGAGAGTGAGAGAGAGACAAACAGAGAGAGAGAGAGAGAGAGAGAGAGAGAGAGAGAGAGAGAGGGGGGGAGAGTGAGAGAGAGACAAACAGAGAGAGAGAGAGAGAGAGAGAGAGAGAGAGAGAGAGAGAGAGAGAGAGAGAGAGAGAGAGAGAGACAAAGAGAGAGAGACAAAGAGAGAGATAGAGAGAGAGGGGGAGGGAGAGAGAGAGAAAAAGAGAAAGAGAGGAGGGTAGAAAGAGAGAAAGAAAGAAAGAGAGAGAGAAAGAGAGAGAGACTGAGAGAGGGAGAGAGCGAGAGAAAGATGAGTGAGGGAGATTCGTTGATTGATTGAAATGTTTCATTTTGAGTAGCAAAGTTAGAGCCATGAGGCCCTCGCTTACACTCATCTACTTTCAGAATACATCAATACAGTACATACTATTTTATAATAATTATAATTGAGAAAACTTAGAGAGTAAAATTAAAAAATTGTAACACGTCAAATAAATCAATAAAGAAAAAAAATAATTTTATAATTAGATCGATAGCCATAAAAATAATGTAAATAATGTATAAAGAGAAGAGAGAGAGAGAGGTACAGAGGGCTAGAGAGAGAGAGAAAGACAAATTTCTAGATCCGCCTTTGGTCCTGGTCCATACAAGCAAGCAATTTTCGAATCCGTCTAGAGTCATCGTGAAAGCGAGAGCATCACACTTTTCGAAACGCCCTCCAGTCAGAAAACGCGTCCGCACGTGCGATGCGAAAGCATATCGGAAATCGATTTTGTCGAAATGATGGCCATATAGCTGTCCTCAGAGGCCATTCGAGGAATAAATGAGGCCCCGAGAACGATGCGATGGCGGCCGAAATGCGGTAACATCAAAACGTCGAGTAGCCCTCTTGGGGGCCATTTCTGCTGTGCTGACAAACCAAATTTCGGAGGATGGATATCCATTAATGGCTCACCAGTTGCCACTCGCACTCGTGACCGAACGCTGTCATATTCCGTGAGTGGGTGGACGCGACGCACTATGGTCTGAAATCGTCAAAAAGGTGGACAAAAATCAGAGAGTAAATTTCTAATCAATTAATTAATTATTTCACTGAAAAAAAAAAAATCAGCTAAATTTAACTAATTTCAAGTTAAAAGTATGGACACCACTTAAAACTGTTAGTTTGACTATTTGAATTAGTAAAATTAACTCCGTGCCGTGCTAATTAACATGGCACGGAGTTAATTTTACAAATTCAAATATTCAAACTAACAGTTTTAAAGGGTGTCTATACTTTTAAGTTGAAATTAGTTAAATTTATCTGATTTTTTTTTCAGTGATTTATGAAGTTTCGATAGACCAATTTTAATCACAAAGAACGGCTTTAAAAGTTAATTTAAACCTTTATATGTCTCTGGAAAGTTTTAAACTAAGCTTGAAATATTGAAAACGATGACATTTTTTTCCAATGTTTTTTTTTGCCGCTTTCTTTCGATATCAGACCATAGAGCGACGGTCGCGACGACACAGAAATGGGTCCGGGCAATTTTTCGTTCACTCTTCCTCTCCTCCCATTAGAACTGATGCGTTAAAAAAGGAGAGAACGAGAGGAATTCACATAGCTGAGTCCTCTATTTCTCTCTTCTTCCAACTTTAGCTTTCAACACGGAATAAAAAGATTAGTGAAAGTAAACCATACGGATACCTGATTTTGGCACCTGCTAGATGTTATGTGTAAACTTGACCAGAAGTATGGTACATTTCCCGATACTTTGAGTAAATTCGACATGCAATCAGGTAACATCATCTAGTACCTAGTCAAAACATAGTATACTTCTGGTTAATATTACCATAACATCTAGCAGGTGCCAAAATCAGGTATCCGTATAGTTATTTTCACCGTAGTTTTTTTTTCCGTGAAATAGGAGGGGAGAGAGAGAAAGACGCATTTTTGAAGCCCTTTGAGCGGGACGAAGTGAGCTTTGTGAAAACTCACAAACACCCTTTTTATTATGACACTCTTTTGACGCTCTTATCGGATATTTTGAATCTGAATTCAAATTTCTTCTCCCTCATAAACGTTCATGTCGCAAACGAAATATTGTCATAACAATTTTTTTAGTATGTGTAGTCTTGTCATTAGTTGGGGCTAGCTTTCATAAAAAATGGAAATTGGGTGAGAAAATAATTCAAAAAAGTCTTGGGTCTAGAGGCAGCTACTGAAAAAAAAAATGCTAAATTCAACTGTTTATATAGTTAAAAGTACGGTATGGCCTAGAAATGGTTGCTCTGACCGTTTAAATTAGTTGAATTACCTCCATGATGGGCTTACTTCACTATTTTAAACGATAAAAGTAACATTTTTAAGTTTTCTCCACACTTACACACCATATTATCATTAAAATTCCGTAAGGAAGGGGGTCGGTAGGGACTTAGGGGACTCAAACTTCTCTCCTAACCATAATTTTAGAAACAATTCGAAAAAAAAAAAAAAACAAAAACAAAAAAAAACACAAATAATGAGGACTCTCTACAAAAAATAGCACCTTATTGCCGTGACACCTAACCTTTTCACTGTTTTTTGGGCAATTTTTTTTCGATTTCCGATCACAAAATTTACGGTGCCCATCAGACAGAACCAAAAGTATACTAGAGGGGAGGTCTGCAGAAGAAGAACTAACCCTTTCGCGGGAAGTGGTACACAAGTGTGCCATTTATGTAACGTGGGATTCAATTGAATTTAAATGGACATTTTACGAACAGTTGAGTGACCCATCAAAGTTCTTAGAAAACGATCGAAAAAATCTGAAATAAACTTAAATCCCGAAATTTGTGTATGAAAGGGTTAAAAGGTTGAAACACCAACAGTGGCGTCGCGTGCCATCTGGCAACAATGTGACTCCTTCATTAAAACTCATTCAATATACTGAATTTTCCCTGTGCACTGTGCACCTCCTGAATTCGATCTTTTACATGAGTTTAAATGAACAGAATACAGTGTTACCAAATTGAACACGACGCCACTGAACACCAAAGAAAACCATCAGAGCTATGATCTCGGTGACCATTGCATTCAGTTAAGATCGTCGAAATTCACATTCCACACCACTACCAGATTTGGCAAAAACGATACACATTTCACATTCAATCAAATGGGGATTTTTTCTGTAATTTTTTCGTCAAATCTGGCTGCACAGTCTCACCCTGCTGTGAGTAAAGCTAACCACCATGAGCCATCGGAGGCCGACCGAAGAACACCCTCGGTCTTTCGAAATCGCACATGGAAGGCGCAGTGGAGGTTTCTGCAGGGTCGATTTAAACGAGACAAAGGGAGTAGTAGCGTTGGTGTTGGTGGTTGTGGTGGTGCGGGGGGGGGGGGGGGGGTTGTACCTGATTGCCGTGCAGAACAGCGATTGAAAGTTGAAAGCGGTTCGATGAAAGCCGCGATATAATTTAATTACTTAATAACCGTATGATTCCGCAAGTCAGTCCGCAGTCGCTCATGTTTTCGTTTTGAAGAGTGAACGACCCTTTTCCGCACTTACCTCGGCTGCAGCGTTGTCGATGTTGGATTTGGGACTCGCCAGTGGCGGCTCGTGCAATCTGGCAACCGTGCACTTTTGCCATTTAAACGTATGCAAAAAGATCGATACTAGGCGCTGCACCTCACCAAGTAATCGATTATTTTACACGGTTTTAAATGGAGGAAATCCATTGTTGCCACATTGCACGAGCCGCCGCTGCAATCGAGGACTTAGGAGGAAGAAGGGCACATATAAAACGTCAGGCGTTTTCTTTCGCTTAAAATCAGCATGCATATGGAATGGAGATTTTTGATAAAGAACACGCCTGATGTTTTCTTCTTCTTCTTTGGTAATTTTGAGGGTATTTGCACTTAAACAAAAGCGAAAGTCATTATACCAAATTCTAGTCATAATAATAGAAGCACAACGATATGTGAACGACAAATGTCTAGTACTTTGACCAGAAAATTCTGGTGTTAATACCAGAATATGGTCTTAGAGACTAGAATCACCTGAAGAACTATGGTATAAACACTAGAATTCTGGTCACAGGCCAGAATACTGTTTTTCTCTCTCTTTGCCCTTTTAAACGCATTTGTTAGAAAAAGATGGATATAGTGACTTCAGCCCCTGTTTCTGTCCTTTTCTAACACATGCGTTTAAATGGACTTAGAGAGAGAAAGACAATATCCTGGCTACGGCTATGATTCTGGTAATTGTACTATCCCTTACATAGGCTCACGTTCACGTATTGTCCAGGGCTGCCGTTTTGCGTATAATCAATGCTATTTTTCAATTCACCGATGATTATACCGGATGAGAAAAGATTACACAGTTCAGTTCAGTGCATGACTATAATAAACTACAATACTCGCATCTGTAATCTTTTCTCAACCGGTGGAGTCGTCGATGACTTTAAAAAACTTGCGGATATTTTAACTATAATCAACGGAGTCTCCACCGATTAAGGAAAGATTACAGATCAGAGTATTTCCGTGCATTACAGTCATGCATTGAACTGAACTGTGTAATCTTTTCTCAACCGGTGGAATCATGGGTGAATAGAAAAATATCATTGATTATACGCAAAACGGCAGCCCTGGTATTGTCATGCTTCGGGTAATACTTTTTTTTCAGTGTGTTTAACGCCCTTAATGACTAAGCAACAATTCCTGATTTATTGTGTCTCTTCATAAGTTATGAGATCTTGAAGAGTTTTAAGCCCTAGTCAGGTCCAGAGAGCTGATTCTGCTCTTTTGGAAGAGACGAGGCGAGATAGCGGGAATCGACCAATCCCGTTTAATTAAACGGCGTCACGTGACAGATTCCAAGTCACTCGAGGGACGGAGCGAGTATCATTCGGTCTGAAATAAACGACTAGAACGACTTCAAAATTGTCACGTGACACCGTTTAAACCAATGGGAATGATCAATTTTTGTTACTCCGTCTCGTCTAGTCCAAAAAGGCAGAATCAGCTCCCAGGGACTTTTCCCCAAAACTGTTATATAACAGTATATACTGCTCTTCCGTGTCTAGCTCTGTTGCGCCAAATAAATATGTCATATATTTTGTTAGCGACAAAGCGAGCCTTTGAAAAAAAATAAATAAATAATGCGCATGGAAGTTTAATCATTCCATATATTCTGCTATCTGAGTTCTCTTTAACCCTTTCTTGGATAGTGGTACACATGTGTACCATTTTATGTAACATGTGATCCAATGGAATTTAAATGGACATTTTTCAAAAAGTTGTGTGACCCATCAAAGTTTTTAGAAAAGTGTCTTCTTTCGAACGGTCTAAATAAATCTCAAAAAACTCAAATCCCAAAATGCGTGCATGAAAGGGTTAAAGACTCGAATGGGGCTCTTTGCACACTTTTGCTATAAGCAAATAAATAGTCCAATGTTATGTTAAAACCTGCAAAAATCACGAAAATCACACTAAGAAAGTCTAAAATTCAGTAATAAACTCTCATAACTGCAAAACGGAAAGATCGTAATGGCAGTTCAACGCAAGTATCATGGGAGATTCCTGTCTATTATGTCACTTTCTCTATACGGAAACACAGAGATACGTCTCAATTTAGATAGGAAATCTCCCATGATAACTGCGTCCTCTCCACACCTCATTAAGTCCGATTCTGAGAGTAAATTTCGTGATTTTTCAGTGTACTCATCGTCATTTTTAAAGGGTTTTTATCCAAGAATCAACTCTTTAATCCCCTATATCAAAAGTTTGCAAGAGCCCCATTGTGCGCGAATGTTTCCATAATGGACAATATCCAGTAAGAATATCAAGTGTCTTGCATTGCAGCTGATTGAATTTTTGCAACGAGTTCTAGTTGTAACTCTCTGTACATTTAATGTTAGTTTTACTGGTGGTGAGTACTGTCAAATTTTGTCAGTACTTCTGATCACACCTGCGGGACGATCTTTGAAATCTTTAGATAAGACTGGTAGACTGCGGATAAATAAAGCGCTGCTATTGGTCCCTTAAATGCGTTTATCAAAAATAAGAGATATTTATTTAACTATAAGTATCAGAGCTGCCGTTTTGCGTATAATCAATGCTATTTTTCAATTCACCGATGATTCCACCGGTTGAGAAAAGATTACACAGTTCAGTTCAGTGCATGACTGTATAATAAACTAAAAAACTCGCATCTACAGGGTGTCCCAGACCACCCGTGTAGGTACTTTTTCTCAAAAACGGCTGGGAGTAGAGAGCTGAAACAAAAAAGTCACTTAGGGAATTGACCCCAAAGAATTCAATGAAAATATTTTCAAAGCTCCCCGAGGCCCCCCAGGGGGGTTTTGGGGGGGTTCGAAACACATTTTTCCATTTTTGGCGGGAAAAAGCCTATAAAAGGTACAAAAATAAGTTCAGATTCTGAAAGAGCAACTCATTGCCGACATTTTTACTCCAGTAACTTTTCCCAGAAAACCCCAATTTTTGGAGTTATGGGCCCTTTTGGGGGGAAATTTTCATTCGGCCACTGTGACCACACTATTCAATATTTTTCAAAAAACTGAAATCCATCTGAAAGAAGAGATAAAGACCTTTCGATTGATGTGCCACAAAATACCTAAAAGCGAAAAATTAAGGCCCCCACGTAGATTCCAAAATTTGGGGGTCTTTGGGCCCTCCCATGTAAAAAAAGTCAAATAGCAAGGTATGGCTTGTGACACATCGATCGAAAGCCCTCAAAGAATAGAATAAGATGACGCAATCCAAAATCGTCTACAATCATTACTTTCAAAATGGCGGCCATTTGAAAATTTTGGGTGTTCAAAGGAAAGTCCTGGGAAAGGAGTCCAAAGATGAACGATACATAGATTAAAAGGCCATAAAAAAAGCAAACGAATGGCGCAAACCGCAAATCAATCCGCCTCTTCAATCAAAAGTTATGACCGATTGAAACTTAAAGGGCTCAATAAGGCCTATTTAAGGCTGCTTAAGTTTCAATCGGTCATAACTTTTGATTGAAGAGGCGGATTGATTTGCGGTTTGCGCCATTCGTTTGCTTTTTTTAAGGCCTTTTAATCTATGTATTGTTCATCTTTGGACTCCTTTCCCAGGTTTTTCCTTTGAACACCCAAAATTTTCAAATGGCCGCCATTTTGAAAGTAATGATTGTAGACGATTTTGGATTGCGTCATCTTATTCTATTCTTTGAGGGCTTTCGATCGATGTGTCACAAGCCATACCTTGCTATTTGACTTTTTTTACATGGGAGGGCCCAAAGACCCCCAAATTTTGGAATCTACGTGGGGGCCTTAATTTTTCGCTTTTAGGTATTATGTGGCACATCAATCGAAAGGTCTTTATCTCTTCTTTCAGATGGATTTCAGTTTTTTGAAAAATATTGAATAGTGTGGTCACAGTGGCCGAATGAAAATTTCCCCCCAAAAGGGCCCATAACTCCAAAAATTGGGGTTTTCTGGGAAAAGTTACTGGAGTAAAAATGTCGGCAATGAGTTGCTCTTTCAGAATCTGAACTTATTTTTGTACCTTTTATAGGCTTTTTCCCGCCAAAAATGGAAAAATGTGTTTCGAACCCCCCCAAAACCCCCCTGGGGGGCCTCGGGGGGCTTTGAAAATATTTTCATTGAATTCTTTGGGGTCAATTCCCTAAGTGACTTTTTTGTTTCAGCTCTCTACTCCCAGCCGTTTTTGAGAAAAAGTACCTACACGGGTGGTCTGGGACACCCTGTATAATCTTTTCTCAATCGGTGGAGTCGTCGATGACTTTAAAAAACTTGCGGATATTTTGATTAATCAACGGAGTTTCCATCGATTAAGGAAAGATTATAGATCACAGTATTTTCGTGCATTACAGTCAGACACTAAACTGAACTGTGTAATCTTTTTTCAACCGGTGGAATCACCGGTGAATTATAAAATAGCATTGATTATACGTAAAACGGCAGCCCTGATAAGTATCCCTCCGCTACATTCGATGAGCTATCGCCCGCTCGAAACACCACGATACCTTATATCGAATGAGGTAAAGGGATACTTGGTTAAAGAGCTATTCTTTTTGATAAACACTTTAAAGGGACCAATAGCAGCGCTTCATTTATCTAGTCTACCAGCCTTATCTAATGATTTCAAAGATCGGCCCGATGATGCTTTAAGTAACCTTTTGCAATCTCGTTGACTCTAATCTTAGCCCAGAAACCAACAGTTGTGTTCTTTATTCAAAATTTTTATTTTTTCAATTGCTTTTTTTTCAAGAGAAAAACGAACCCGGTGCGTTTTATGTGCCCTTCTTCCTCTCAAAGTCCTCAATTGAACCTGTAATTTCAACAACCAAGCAAGTCCTAGCTTTCGTGAATTAGTTTTGAAACTTTTTGGCACTCTCAACTTTTTGTCGAGTGATTATACATATATTAGATCTGACCCTCTATTAACGTCTATCTCTCTATAACCATCTCTAACTTTCCAGACTTAAAATGAAACAGACTCTTCCAGACTCTTCAACTTCCTAGACTTAAAATGGAACCTCTCTAACTTCCTAGACTTTAAATCAGTGGCGGCGCGTGCAATTTAGCAACAAAGCGTTTCTTCCATTTAAACCCATGTAAAATATCGATTCGAGGGAGAGCACTGTGCCCCCAGTATTTCGACCTTTTTCATGACTTTATATGGACTAAATTCAACGTTGTCAGATTGCACGCGCCGCCATTGCTTTAAATGGAACCTCTCTATTAATGCTATACTAGAAGTTACAAACCCGTTTGACAACGTTTTACTATGTCTATTTAAACCCATGAAAAAAACATTTAAACTGCAGGTATTCACCGAGCACGCCACTGTTCGATATTTGACACGGACTGAAACAGAAAAAAAGGAACGTTGCCAAAATTTATGTTGTATATTGCGCCTCTCAGCAACCATTCGCGGAAAAAAAAGGAATTGTAGAATTTACCATCAGCTTAGCTGATTTTGGCGTCTGCTATGATGACTTGCACCATAATATGATAAATGCAACGTACCTTGTGGTGAATAAAGGTAATATGTTGGTACATTTCACCATAATCTAGTAAAATTTACCATACTTGTCAGCAGACTCCAAAATCAGCTATGCGCAGATGGTAAATTCTACCAATCTTTTTTTCCGTGACGTCTCCATAGGTGGATTCAGCAATCTAATTGTGCATTTTTCCTAAATTATTAACAATCGATTCTTGACGGGGCTATAGCCCCGTGACCTATCGATTACTTCTCATGCAATCAAACGGGAAGAATTCAATGTTGACGGATTGCTGGATCAGCCAATGTACGTCTCCAATTTATACAAACTGTTCCTTTGACCCTTTAATGACCAGGTTGGTTTAAACAGAACGCCACTTCTCCGCTTATACAAGGAAGGTAGTTAACTGTTCTTACTCGGTGGAGTCGGAATTGCCTATACGACGAATTTAAGGCTCCCGATGAGACCTCATCTTGTAGTGTTGTGTTTTCATATATTTTTGTGTTTCTTCGGAATGAGGAGTGAAACAATTTGTAAGACTAAAGGATAAAAACGAGTATACTCGGGCCTGGTCTTTAAGGGGTTAAGCTAGTCAACGCACGCTAGTCTTCAAGATTCAACTCAAGATATTCTGCGATTAATTTCATCCCATTTGGCAACAGGCATTGCGAATGCCTGGATTCAAACTATGCTCACGAATACCACGCTGACTTTACGAGCGAAAGGCACGCATCCCATCGGCTGGAAATAGTTGAGTAGTATTTATGGTCGCCAGATTGCTCGTACAAATCTTCAAATTGAATGTTATGTTAAATGGGTAATTTTGAGATCTGTATACACACAAAGTGGCAACCATGACAGTCTCAGTCTCGGATAGGAATGTGTGTGTGGGTGTGTTTAAGTGTGTATTTTCGTTAGAGTGTCCGGCGTCCGCACTGCAGAGATCTGACCGAGATTCATCTGAGAGGTTCGTCGCAATTTTCTTTTTTTTTTTTATTATCTTTTCGCCGACGAATTTCAAAGCGAATTGCGCTATACACAGAGAAAAATGCTTCGGTTGTTATGTTAGAACTGAAGATTCGACATATTTTGATCACCGAAATTTTCGGTTGAGTAAATTAAAATGTTCGGTCGTAAGTACCGAAGAAATCGGTAAGTATAACCCAAATCCCGCCCCTACCCAACACTCAGTATTACTAATGAAGCATTCGGTACTCAGACCGAGCATTTCGGTTCCTCTAACCGAAAACTTCAGAGATCAAATTTTACCGAAGTATTTATCTCTGTGTAGTTTCCACCTGGATCGGGAGAATATAAGAAATGGTGATTCTATGGCACCAATATGTGTTACAACTTCAAGTAACAAATAAAGAACTAAAAAATTACCTTTCTTGAGATATAACTGGTATTATTAAACCAAGAATGATAGATTCATTATTACAAGAGTGAGAGAATGAAAGATTCAGAATATATGTCTGAGGAAAAGATTAAATAGACTCAGCGTTTCGAAGGAATCCCTCCTTACTATTTTTAACAATATGTTTTACTGTCGTTGGAGAATTACACGGAAAAATCATATGATAGGGCTCTTACTAACTTTTGCTTCAAGCGATCGGACAGATAATTATTGCGTAAAAACCAGCAAAAATGACGATGGGTATAATAGGAGGATCACAAGCTGGGTTTCTGTGACATCACCTTTTTTCCCATGTTATATAGCCATGACTTGTCGGTGACATGGCCCCATTCTTAAAAGATATGAAAACCCTTGAGGGGGATCGACTCCATTTGCAAAGCTGAGTCGATAAAGGGGTCACAATTGGGTATACTAAAAATTATGAAATTCACTCATAGACTCACAAAATGACATAAGTTTAAGGCGTAGACAGGGATGCTACGCAGGTATCATGGGAGAGATCCCTTTCTAACTTGAAGATTTTCGCTGCGTGTTTTCGTAGAGAGTGAGAGACAAATTAAGATAGGTATCTTTTATGATAACTGCATAGCTCCGCCATATTTACTCTTAATTGGCCAAGCGGCGCAGAAGTCATGGGGAATTTCTTTCCAATTTTTCGCTCCCTCTGTAGAAATACACAGAAGAAAGCCTCAAATTAGATCTGAATCTCCCAAGGTACTTGCGTCACTATTGAACGCCTTCAATTTGAAGAACGCATTTATTACAACTCTTGCAGTTCGCACACGTACATTCAGACCAATCAAAGGGTTGGATTAAATATATTTCTATTTCCGCGCAAAGAGCAGCTTTGGAATACTGGGTTTGTTGCTAAATTTTTCCACAGCGTTAAGGAGTATGTCGATTCTTAAGTAAAATCGCTGGAAAATTCACATTGCAAACATCGAAAAGTCTCAAAAGCCACTCACAAATTCAATAAATGCGTTGAACAAAATTCAAAGATATCGGTCGAACGAACGCATCACACATTGAAGAGTCCCGCCTAATCTCAGCTTTCTCTTTAAGGTAAACATCCCAGTAGCCGACACCCCTAAGATTTGCACCAGTACCCGACACCCATTTTTCACACTGTAAAAAGTACCTACTACTTTGGTGGCAATGATTGTGTTTTGAGTGGTTTTTTTTTTTTTTTTTTTTTTTTTTTTTTTTTTTTTTTTTTGAGACCGCAAATGTGAAATATTCGACAAAAATACGCCGAACACCAAAATTGCCACTAAACTAATATTTTACACATTGCGAAAATTATCTGGCGGGTACTGAAGCAAATTTCAAGGGTGTCGGCTACTGGGCTGTTTACCTCAATGAATCAATTTTCTCAGCATAGAAAGTTGTAATTATAGATGAGACGCCCTGATTGTGGGCATCAAACTCTTTCTAAAACCTTCTTGGAATTTTATTGAACGCATTAATTGAGTTTGTGAGTGCATTTTAAGACTTTTCAATGCTTTCAATGTATAATTTTTCAATTTTACTCAGAAATCGACTCTCCATAATTCCGCAGCAAAAGTTTGCAACAGACCCACAGTAATATAGACTGAGTGCTTATAAAGTTTTAAATTTACTTCACACTACTACACACATTGAAGTGTGTTAGACCCAAGAGCTGGATGTAGGTAGGCAGCCTGAAATGTATTTGCGATTCTCTGAAGTACTCACGCGGGTGAATACTCAGCTCTCGGGGCCAGTTTCGATTTGCACGATAGTACGATGCATCATTGGTGATTCATAGGATTAAATAAATAATGAAAATGCTATCCTAGAGGTCAAGCTCAACTTCAACGATGAAATATATAAGATGGGAAGTGAGGTCTAATGTGGGCCAGTGTCACATGAGTTGCATGTAATGGCGATCAAGGCGCTGAACACTTTTTTGTTGTCAGTCTTGTACTATCAAACGCAAAAGCTCTGACAGTCAAGAATTCGAGATAAGTGGCGAATCTTCTTGTCATAGTTGCCAGATGGTGGCAAAAAATCGCCACTTTTCTCATTTAACTCAATGTAAACTAGGCGTGAATTTTACTATAGAATCTGGCAACACTGCTTCTTGTAATCAAAGCAATCTTCTGGGCTCCGTGTGCATATTTGACAGTCAAAACTTTTGCGTTTATTACTATTATACACTTAGAGCGTATTAGTGATAATTAAATGCAATGGGGCAGTTGCAAGAGTCCTAAATGTTGTGTTTTTTAATTTTAATTAAGAAAATGAAAGTACGATTGATGAGCGGAAAACAAAGATGCCTTTGGTGTCTAATTAAGTCCAATTGTTATGGAGATGAGCTTTCGGCCCAAAATACATTGTATTGAATGGGAATTCCATGTAGCGACGTCAACTACGCACACGATTTATTGCAACTTTACGTGTGTGTATTTCCAAAATCGAGACACTTATGAAAAACCAAAGGCAGTATTGTTCTCAGCTCATCAAGTTCTATCATTTTCGTGATACAAAACACAACATTTCAGACCCTTGCAACTGCCCCATCAAACTACTAATTATATAGAAGAGAATAAAGTGGTCCACAAAACTAAATTTCACAGAAGAGACAAAAAACGGTTTGAGACCCAAACAGGTTGTTTTAAAAATGTATAAAAATGTTGTTTTTTTCTATTTGGTAAGACTACTAAAAAAATAGAAATCGCATTTGAGAAAATTTTAAAACAACCTATGTTTGACCACGGGACCAAAATGGACCAATTGCAAAAATGATAAGGTTATACTTTTACTGCTGGATTCAGTCTCAATACTTCAGTCTGTGTTGCAATCACCACAGCATTATCATGAAGTTTGACGCTTTTTTTCGAAATCAAACGTTCAAAAGCTATTCATTTGTTTTGGAACCAATCCTATGACTGTAAAACAAAAGAAATGTCGCATTTTCGTGAGTTTCAAATTGCCAAAGTTCGAAGTTATAAGAGAAGAAGGAAACACTTCAAGGATCAAGAAAACACTTTCATTCAGCTCGATATTACTCGCTTTTTCTTAAGGGTAGGGTTATTTTTGGTGTTTCAATGTATAGGCACGCATTCAAAGTTTATTTGAAGATGCAAGTGAATTGTAGGAACTTTTTCAGTCTTTCTTTGTAATTCTTTGTAAATAAATAATAATAAGAAAAGAGGAAAGAAAAGTTCATTGAATTTCCGGACAAATAACTGAATACTGAATTAAGAATGGCTTTGAATCGGAGAAATTTCTTTCTGCGAGTTTCTTGCACGAACCTTTGCCATAAAGATTGAAATCGTTAAAATTCTAAGCACGAAGCGTTTGAAGTTGAGTCTCATTTCCTTCATTCACCAACCCTTCATGGGTTTTTTTTGCCTTTGCCTTTGTGGCAAAAGCAATACAAAAGACGGATTATTGCGATAAGTGAGAGGCACATGTTGGAAGTTTCTATCGATCGACCCTCTTTAATTACTTTGTGTCACATTCATTTTACTAGACTAAATAACAATAAAATTCGTTCCCAGGTGACGGAATTTAAATTAATATGCCTTCTCGTTTAACTTAAGCGTTTGGATAGCAACGTTAAATTTACGAGGGAAATACATCGCGGCAAAAATTAAAAGACTGATTTCATCTGCATGATGATTGCTGAAAGAATAATATTAATTGTGATTGATTACAGCATTAATTCGTGACGTGTCTGTCATGTAGTGGCGACTCGTACTATTTGGCAACAATATTATTTGTCACTTGAACCTGTGCAAAAGTATCGATTCCTCAAGGATTAAGGGAGTCCTTTGAAGATCGATTATTTTAAGTAGATTTAAATGAAGAGAATGAATGTGACAAATTTATTTCAAATTGGTTTTAACCGAAAGTGCAAGTGTTTTAGAGTAACTATCTGGACAAATAAATCGATATAATTGTTTCTTATGGAAAGATTTGCACGATGAAGAAACGGACACGTGCGGAGTCAGCAATTTGGCAACTGTGGATTCTTCCCATTTGAATGTATGAGAAACAATCGATCAGCAATTGGTCCATGGCCCCCTCAAGAATCGATTGGTTCTCATACATTCAAATGGGATGAATCCACAGTTGCCAAATTGCTGGCTCCTTCCATGGAAACGGATGACAGAAACAATCAAAATTTTCTCACCTGGATAGTTATATTGGATTTCTAAGTCCAGATAACCACTCTGAAACACTTGCTTTTCCATTTAAAACCAATTTACAATTTATAAATTACAATTTCTGATTTAAGGCCAAAAAATATGAGGCAAATAAACCGCTATACCATCGTTGATTAGTCCATACTTAAATTAAAAAATGATACAGGAAAATATTGTTTTGCGGTTCGAATCCCGAAAACCTTTGAGAATTTTGTTCATAAACCGGAACTTAGAGCTACAGTTGGTTTCTCCAATGATGGTGAGTTTAGGTATTTCATAAAAAAATTAGAATGGAGTTAAAAAAAACTATTCAAAGATTTATGGTGTTCGAAGGATCGTGTGTATAGTCTTCCATTGGGGAATAAAAATCAAAGTAACTTCTGAGTTCTCCATAGAAGTTGAGTTTTACTCAAAGAGTAAACAAGAGTCCCAACAAAATTGTAGGAGAGCGTGGCATAGTCAAATTACTATCGAATGTCACTATTGATTGTACGGCTTCTGATTGGCAGGTGAAAGCCTGGGCCCTGCGAAATCGCTCTTATGGAAATTTAACACCGGATTTTCGACTTTTCTTCATTTAACCCGCCATCAGTCGCGCGGGGTCGAAAACGACCCCAGGGGTCAGAAAAATGCACTTTTGTCCATGAAAATTTTAAAGTTTTAGCTCGTCCGTTTCAGTACCTTCCTTCAAGGGTTTGGACTACCCACTCTGTTAGTATGCACCTAATTCAATCATTCATTTTGAAGCACGGACGCGTCAAAGTTGCTTGGGGTCGTTTTCGACCCCGCGCGACTACTCACGTTCATAAAATGTGACCGAGTGAACATAACGTAAACGTGGATTCTGTGCGGTGTTTACACTTGCGAGATGTGATTGCCGTTGGTTTTTTACTTTTCTATACTTACTACAATACTTTCAGCAAATCTAATGTTTGCTCTCTCTGTTTTTTTTCTAAATTACTCGTTTATCTCAATTTCTTACGTATCAATTTTTACCTAAATCAGTGCGGCGCCGCTTGCGATCTGGCAGCACTGCGTTCTGTCAATTTAAACCCGTGCAAAGTGTCGATTTGAGGGAATGCACTGCGCACCTCCATTAGTTTGACTTTTTTCATGCATTTGAATCCACGAAATGCGGCGTTGCCAGATTACACGCGACGCCACTTATCATAAATGTTTTTGTTTTTTTCCGCGAAAGTTTGATTATATCACATGGGGCGGGGAGTAGGAAGGGTAAAAAGGGAATGAGAGGGGAAATGAAGGTGGGTGATGGGGGGAAAGCGGAAGGGAGGTGAAAAAGGGTATCTGGAATCATGTACGAAAAGCAAAAAGATCACGGCAAAAAAAATTCAAGGATCTCCACTTTGCTACCCCCAACTCCCCCCAACCCCCTTTTCCCCTCCAGCCCTCCCCTGAATCCTCATTTCGATTCTGTTTTTTGGCTGATAGAATCTTGCTTTCCTTAATTGGGGTTTTTTCCATCTCATTCGGTAAAAAATAAAGTTTTTCAGATGGTTAGTTGTTTCATCTCCAAAATTTTAGGACTAAATATAGGAGGGGTATTGAGGGGGGTATATCTCGAAAACTTGCCCCCATAACCCCATACTTTTTTTTCATGAAATTATCTTCTGTAGTGCCTGGAAGTAAAAATAACCTCGGTTTAGGAGTTTCAAAACTAGTTAAAGGAAGCTGACCGATGAAAATCTGGGAAATATCACATTTTTAGGGTTTTTCCGACACAGATTACAATATACCAATTACTGAACGTGAAATTCTTTTTTCAAATCCAGTTTTCACGTGAAAAGCTTTACAAAGACATACTTATTACTATTCTGCATGGTTGAAATCAAAATTTTGAATGACAATGGTAAAAACGGACGAAAGAACTTTTGGGGTCGAAAACGACCCCGCGCGACTACTCGCGGAAGTTTTTAGGGCGCGACTGACGGCGGGTTAAAGTTAAAGTTTAAGACAATTATTCTTCCTTACCCTCGAGAAACTCAAATTATAATTTTTTTTCGACTATTGCAAAGAGATTGATGGGTCATACATATAACTTCATCTAAAAAGTAACAGATGAATATGAATTTGAAAGTAAAATTACGGGTAATTTTTTGCCGTGTTTCCCACTCTTCGCACAGGTCGGGCTGAGTGTGTGGTGTAGCAGTTGTTTTTTCCAGTTTTCTTGTTTTAGTGTAATGCAGTTGGTGTGAAATGCACATGCAATTCACTTAGAAGGAAATACGCCGGTTTCATGAAAAAACCCGAAGATTTAAACGCAAAAACTCGAAATAATACGAAGCTTAAGCGGCTCACAATCAGACGTTGCGGTGGAAAAAAATCCTCGTAGTTTAATTTTTAATTTCATATTTTTCTGTTAAGTTTTTGATGAAGGTGATGTGTGTGACCCATCAATAGCTTCGTTATATTTTCAAAAAAATACAATTTGAATTTCCCGAAGGTAAGGAGCAATAGTTTTCTTGGAATTTCACTTTAAATGAGGCAAAGTCGGAAACCCCATTTTATAAATTTCCATAAGAGCGATCTCACAGGATCCAGGCTTTCGCCAGCCAATCAGAAGCTGACTTTTCGATATCGCCAACCTAATCTAACCTGCCACGCTCTCCTACCGTTTTGTTGGGACTCTTGTTTGCTCTTTGGTTTTACTTAAATCACATATATTTCACGCCGCACCGCGCCGCGCCACTGGCGATAAAAGCACTCCCGCGATTCCTCGTTGTACGGAGGAAGAAGAGGGGAGGGGGAAGGGGGGAGGAGGAGGGGGAGGGGATCAGCCTTAAGTAAGAAGCGCAGCTATAAGGCGTAGACGGAATAGTAAATTATGGAATAGGGAGGAAAGGTATAGAATGAAAGAAATGATAATCGGGGTGTACGCAGCTCCTGAGTTCACAGCAGTACCGGCCCGTGAATAATTGATCATCGCGTTTTTCTCCCATTAAAGCAATGCAAAAGTATCGATTGATAGGAGTTTCATGCAATCGGATCACGTGACGATCGATTAATTTCCATAGGTTATACGGAGGGAACATCGATTGTGAGGAATGTATTTTGAATCTTTGAAATGTTCTCATTATTAATCATTATTAGAGTCCGTGGAAAGTTCAGACAAGTGAAATCTAGGGTGCATTCATTGAATGTAACTTTGCACATTTGTTGACATTCAAAGCGTCGTTAATGCAGGGCGAAGGTCACAACACCGCGTTGTAGACCCTGATAAAATTACGACTGTAACAACTGTAAGGATTTTTTCAAAAACGACAAGCGAAATAATGCATATAATGTATGTCACATGTAAGAACCATTATGCACCTATTGAAGTCAATCAGTTGTAACCATGCGGTAATAAATTCACAATAGCTCACCTATATAACGGCAAGATCGTAATGGCGGCTCATCGCAGGTATCATGGGAGATTCCTGTCTAATTCGTCACTGTCTCTACGGAGATATTTCTCAAATTATATAGGAATCTCCCATGATTCCTGCGTCTCTTCGCCAATAAGCCCGATTCTTAGAGTGCATTTCGTGATTTTTTAGTGTGCTCATCGTCATTTTTACAGGTTTTTATGCTAGAATCAACTCTTCAATTCCTTGTAGCAAAAGTTTGCAAGAGCTTCATTATAGTTTGGTTGGAATCAGATCATCGGACGTCAATCGACTCGATCTATATCGTTCTACTAAAACGGTCCAAAGACATAAAGCAAATTTTAGTGATCGAATATCATTCATCGTCATATGATATTCGATGGATTTGCATTTTAGTTTGATGATATTCGATTGTTTCGTTGCGGTCTCACCGGAGACCGTTGAATTCCAACCATGGGAAATTTCAAATTCACCTCAGGAGGTAGATTCGATTTCGAATTGTTGCAAGCTGTGTCAGAAATCTCACCTTCTATCCTTTTTGACTCCTGTCGCCACGATAATTTCGGAAATGACGAACTTTTCGAATAAAGTTTATTGTACAGGCGATGCGTAGAAGTCATTTTCCTATGACACAAACATAATTTTAGCTTTGAAAACGCTAGTTTTTTTGTTAAAAATGGTCATGTCATTCAGAGCTGATTTAGAGGTTTTGTTATATAAAATACAATCGCAGTTTTCATTTTCAGGAGAATATCATTCAGAAGAAAGTTCATTCTCGTCTCTCATTGGCTAGATTTTTTTCCAATCAGCGGCATCAGTTAGCAATCATCAATTCTTGAAGTGAATGATATTCGATCGCTAAAATTTGCTTATATAATATTGATTGAAAAATATAGGTAATATGAG